>PVKS010007610.1:0-72126 GCA_004027875.1 Aplodontia rufa | reverse complement strand
TTAACCACACTGTGAGCAAGCGAAGTTTTCAGGTTCTATCAATGCTGGATTTTCTTCCAAGGTCATCTTTCTCTATCTTTCCCCTCTTCTAACTTAGATTACAGATTTCTCTAAACCAGGTGAGCTCCGATTGGATAATATGGCCTCTAATAACATCAATTTATTTTCCACTGACCTCTGCAGTCAATTATGTACTTTTTAGAGCTCCCTCAATCCCAAAGTTAAAACTTTTCAAAATCTGCTATAACCATCAAGAGATAAATCCCTTCATTAAATAAAACGGTCAAGCTTTAAAAAAATTCTGCCCAAAGCATGATATATGAACAAATAAAAACCCAAACAAAAATAAGAGAAGCACACAAAGAAAAAAACCCAAACATCAAAATCTCCCACCCCTCCTCCTTGGCAGCCCAGCCCCATCATTAACTACAGTCCAAGTAGCAGTTTCAAGTTCCACACCCCAAGTCCTGTCTCCAAGCTCCAAGGTGTTGCATATGTTAGGATCTTAAAAATGTGGCAATAGGGGAATTCTAACAAGGAATTTTGACAATTAACTTCTCTTCAAAATGAGAAAGAAAATTGACGAATGAAAGAAGGCATTCATTAATAGGCAGCACATCAGAAATAGCTTGAGATTAAGAAGCATAAGGGGCTTAGGAATAGTTAATGTATCTGAACTGGCCAAGCTAGGGAGGAAGAGAGGACTGGGGAATGGGCAGAGAGGAAGTTCAACCAACACGTGGGGTCCAGGAGAAACAAGTTGTCGTCTTAATCTGAACCCAAACCTCCTATGCCACTTCCCGTGCCAGAGTTTCTCTAACTGTGCATCTTGTTAAAATGCAATCCTAATTCCAAGGGTCTGCAGTGGGAACTGAGGCTCTTTCCACTGTTATTCCTCTGTTGGATGTCCTTCCAGAGACCAAGTAGATGATGTCACAACTTAGCAAGTTTCTGTAAAAGGTGCAATAACACAGCATGTCAGGCAGTATTCCACTGAGAAACAACCAATAGCATTTGAGTGTGAGAGGGTGGGAGAAAGAAGGGGAGAGAAGGGAGGAAGGAACTTCCTTAAGTTATTGAAGGGCCTAGAAAGTCTAACATTCATAGGGCAGATCAGAGTAAGGAACTTCCTTAAGTTATTGAAGGGCCTAGAAAGTCTAACATTCATAGGGCAGATCAGAGTTTTGGAAATTAAGATAAAAGCTATTATTTAGGGGCAAAATTTTTTCTTTTCCAAAAAAATTTTTTTTCTCTCTCTCTGAAGGCCTTCAACTAAGGGGATAAAGCCAACCCACATTATAGAGAATAATGTGTTTTATTTAAAGTCAACTGATTATAATAATTACATCTACAAAGTACGTTCATAGCAACATCAAAATGAGTGCTTGAAAAGCTGGACACCAAAGTCTAGCCAAGTTAATACATAATAACACGTGATATGATATTAATTGCTGTGAAAATTTTTGCTTTTTTCCCCTTAACATATCTTGGAAATCACTCTCTATTGATAAAATTCTATTATATAAGGCTAGGTGTGGTGGTAAATGTCTGTAATCCCAGCAACTCAGAAAGGAGAAGCAGAAAGATCATAAGTTTGAGGCCAGCCTCAGCAATTTAGGGATACACTAAACAACTTGAGAGATCCTATCTCAAAATAATACATAAAAGTGCCAGAGGATGTGGCTCAGGAATTAAACACCCCTGTATTCAATCCCCGTTACCTCCTTGAAAAATCTGTTATTTAAATGTATCATACTTATAACTAGTATTTTATTGATGAATATTTAGTTACTCTTTGCTTTTAAAAATGTTGCAGCAAATATTCTTGAGAAAAGAGTCAATAACTACAATGTTTGAATATATATGTACTTAAATTTAAAAACATTGGTCAAGGCCTACTAAACTTTTACATGTCATAGCAATTGGTACACTGTGCTGGAACTTGACATTACTGATTTATATACTTAGCAAGATGGTGTAGGAGTTCCTGTTTCTTCACATTCCCAATGACACCTTATAAAATATTTTGAATTTTGTCATTCTGATGCAGGAAAAACAGTATCTCCTTCAAGTTTGTCTTTGAGAATAAGCATGTTTTTTTCTTAACATTTAGAAACTACTTGTATTTTCTTTTCTGCTGTGTTTGTTGCCCATTTTTCATGGCTGTAGGGACCTCAAGCAAGGTCTCAGTTTCAATTTCCAGTACCGCAGAAAAGAAAAAGAGAGAGAGAGAGAGATTGTTCATTTGCTTTAATTTACATACACAATGCAAATATGTTTTACTTTGGTAAGTTTTTGTCCTTTAACATTATTTATTATTTTTAACCACGAAACTATTTTAATTTTATGAAAACTATTTTTATTTTTGTTACTCCTGAGTTTTGTGCCTTATTCCACATCTGTTTCCTCCAAGAAGATACAACTAATTCTCGCACTTTTTTCTACAACTTGAAAGCTATTTCATTTTGTGTTAACAATCTTTGAGTCATCTTATTTATTTTGATGTAAAGGTTGTAAGAAAGATCCAAATTCCATTCTTACCCTCTGGCTGGTAAGTTGTTCCAATTTCATTTGTTCACAGTCCATTTTTTTAATCACATATTCTGCATGTATTCACTCTATTTATGAGACATATATTATGGAAATTTTATTATAAAATATTTCTTACTGTTTATTATGATATGCTTAATACCTAGAGATCTGGTAACCTCCATTATTTTTATTTTTTAAAAATTTTCCATCCAATCTTATACATTTGAATCACTAAATCACTATCAAAAAACTACTGTTGGTGTTTTGGTTGGTAATGAATTGAGTAAGATCGTGCTGGGCACAGTGGCACACACCTGTAATCCCAGCAATTCAGGAGTCTGAGGCAGGAGGATCACAAGTTTAAAGCCAGCCTCAGCAACTTAGTGAGACTCTAAGCAACCTAGTGAGACTCTTTATCAAAACAAAATATGTAAAACAAAACAAAAAGATAAGGCTTCGGACTCAGCTCAGTGGTTAAGTGGCCCTGGCTTCAATCCCCAGTACCAAAAAATGAATTAACTCAGAGGAATTTCTATCTTAAACATTCTTAATGGGTTGTGTTATCCCTAAAGAGACAAAAATGGGCTTTTCAGAGAAAAAAACCTTACTCTAAGTTTAAGAGATAGAGGTACATATAGTACAAAAATGAATAGTATATCTGTTAAAATTTAATGGGAGAGAAAAATTAAGAAAACAATGTCTAGTGTTCTAGGAAGATGGCAAGCTGAAGGAAGGCTACTTCTCGTTTGGCTCTGTGACTGGATGGAAAAGCTCCAGGAGAGCTCCATTGCTATGAGGTGCGTTTTGGGAACAAGCATCACTGGAACACAGTGCTAGTTTGAGGAGTTGTTTGGATAATCAGAGATTTGGGAGCAGCAAGTGGAAAAGAGGGATTATATCTGCCCTGGCAGGGACACAGCAGCCCCAGCTGCTTCTGCCATTAATCCCAATCAGCACGGGAGTGAGGAAGGAGACAAACCATAACCTACAAGCCCATCTGCCTCTGAGAAGCAGCGTTCTATAAGAGATCATGTATTGGGCCCAATTAGGGACACCCCTACTGGGTAAAGGGGAGAACAGTGTCTCTCAGCTGCCCGTGAACGAAAGAATCAGGAGTTTTATGGGACACACTGCTGGGCAGGAGGGAGTTGGCAGTTCAGAGCGGACTACTCTGCAACTGCGCCAGGAACCAGCTATAGTTCAAGGCTGAACCAGGAAGAGGAGGCATGGGACAGGCCCAGTCCTCACTTTGTTTAGGGGGATTCGGGTTTGTGGAATAAAGGGGAGCCTTGCTCAGCCCTGTCCACCCCCACCCCAGCCGGAAGGATCACATGATAAAGCAAACTCTAAGAGTCCTAAGTCCAAGCTCAAAAATCCTGGAAGACTGGGAGTGCAACCACCGGTAGAGGGAGCATAGAAAACATTGGGTCGCCCCTGCTCATAAAAGCCTTAAGACTCCTGAGTCTCAGATCCCCAGGGAGGCTGTCACAGACCAGCTCTCAGGGCAGTCCTTTATCTGATCTCCTCACTGAAATCTCCTCCTAGAAATCCCAGGAGTCTGAGGACATCCCAGGCCTCCACTTGAGATCATGTAATTATAGTCTGATAGACCCTGCTATCAAAACTCAGACTGACAGTGAACATCTGCTCCCAAAGTGCACAGAGACAACCTCAGTGACCATAGTTCCAAGTTTTCATTAAGAATGAAGGGAGGCAGGGGGAAGGGGAAAGGATGGGAGAATGGGGTGGGATCTAGGGGAAAATCTAATTTAAGAGAATATACATATCATATTGTTACTTTCAATTTTTTTTGTTTGTATAATAACTAAATTTCTTAATTAAAAAAAGAAAAAGAAAACAATGTCTAAAAAGGTTCCTTCAGAGGGAGACAATGAACAGCTGAGAAACTCTACTTGATCTATATGACATTGACAGCTCTCATCTGGAACAGTCTAGTACTTCATAGGTATTTAAATCTTCATGCTGCAGCAATGAGTGGAGTTTAAATTTTTAAGAAAAACAAGTGTATACTAATCTAGTTAACACTTCTGAATTTTTAATCATAACAAAGCTACAGTTGATTTTTTCCTCACCTACCATTATGAATATAATCTGTAAATAATGAAAATTTGGCATGATCCCATCTAAACTTCATGACTCTTATTCTATTTTGGCTAAGGATATTGCTAGCACCTACTGGAAATTCTAATACTTTTCATGTTAGGCACTGTTTTCCTGTGTCTGATTTTAATGGAAATTTTCTAGTATTTCACCATTAAATCCATGATAACTCAATATTATGATTAGTGGATTATCAATTCATTTCTGTTTTAAAAGAATTATATCAAATGATTTTGGCATATATGGAGATAGCCAAAAGAATGCTATTCTTTGATCTACTATTATACAGATTGTATTGATAGATCTGCATGTATTGAAACATCTCTACATTCCTGATATGAACTTCATGTGGTTTTATTATTTTATTCATATATATATGACTGTGGGTTTTTGACAATATCTTTTGGGTTTTGCTGTAACATTGGTGAGATTTTTGTCTAATTTTATTATACCATGTTATTTGTCAGCCTTTGATAGTAATATCTTCACAAAACAATATAAACTTTACTTTTTCCCTCCATTGTCTGAAACATCTTCAAATGGAGTCAGGTTCTGATTTCTTTCAGATATTAGTGGTTGCACAGTCAAAATGTGTGCTTCTGGTTTTTGCTGTTGATGCTCCCTGACTACTTTTCCACTTTAACTTTGCATGTTTTCCAGAATATATTTTTGTAATTTGTTATTTTTTATCCAGTCTTTCAAATTTATTTTCACGGAGTTAAACAAAGTAGAATTTCTTTGTACCTGTGCTTATTCTCTCTGTTTTGGTACATGATTTTGTGTGTTTGTGTTTTCTTTCCTTCTCACATATACTATTTTTATTAGTGACTGGTTCTTTCTTTCTCTCTCCTTTATCTCATGATCTCTTATTCACTTTTTTACTCTCAGTGAATCAACTCTTAAGCTCAGTTAATAGTTTCATCATTTGTTTCCTCTTTCATAATTTATTTATTTCTATTTTTATATTTAAATTTTCTTTCTTCTTCCTTTATATTTATTTTGTTGTCCCTTTCCCAATTTATAAAATTTGGAACTTCATTCTTCCTTCCTTTTATTTTTCAGGGGAGGGAAGGGAAATGGATTTTTAAAGTGTAAAATAAGTAGATTCTTTGTAGTATTCTTGGATATTTGTAAGTAAGAAAAAGAAATATTTTCCTTCATTTCAATGTACCACGATAGCAAAATTAGATAACATGGGACTCCAAATTTATTTGGATATTAAACAATATTCAATTCACTTTAGGAAGACTATGCTTTTCTCAACATTGGGTGATATACCAGGAAGAAGACATAGTTAAATGACCTCACAAGACTCCTAATCAAGTTGCCCTTCTTTTCCATCAGTGTAGGTCACTAGAACCTCACCTCTGCCTAAGGGACAGTTCGTGTACTTAGGCCTGTTTATGGAGCTTTGATTCAATACTTAGGGCATGCAGTAGGAAATTTGGGTTGTTCTTCTCTGAACTTGTGTCCCCCATTCTAATGTCTGATAATCTTGCCATGTGAATTCCTATTCCTCAGATCTGCAAGTAGAGTGTAGTCTTAATCCCAGACCTTGAGTACTTGCCCCCATAAGCCTACAATTGCCCTCTCAAAAGGGCAGGTAGCTTTGATCTCTATAACCTGTTCCTACCACCTTGCATATAGGCACCTTTGCTTCCACCACTACCCTGAAGGGTCAGACTCCATATAGGCTTGATGAATATGTACTCCCTTGTTCATCAGGCACGTATTGAGCACCACCTACTCTGAGTCAAGCAGTGGTCTAAAAATCAGAGATCAAAAACCAACCAAACAAACAAATAAACAGGATGTGATCCCTTCTTTCCAGTAGCACAGTCTCTTGGAAAGTGACCTGTAGATATGGACCTCTTGTAGTATGGACTTAATCTGGATTCCGGGGAGCTGAATCGTGACATGGCGCACTAAAACCTCTTGCTGGTTTTGCTGGTTGCTTGCCTTAGCGGTCACATGTAGTTATATCCATGCTTTGTAGATTCTTTTTCCTCTTGTTTGACTAGACCTGCCTTGATTTCACAATGCCTGCCTTCTCTTTATCAGGATTTATCTCCACAAGCATTGCTCCTTCCTCTGCAGTTAACCCTATTGTGTCAGACTGTGCCACAAGATGCACCTAGCACTTCAGCATGTTAATTCTATGTGTGTTTTGCTGATGCAGAAAAACCATGTCAGGAAAAACAAAAAAGGATGTCTATATTATTATTCACTAAATATTAAATACATACCATACCTCTATGTTTTTTGCTTTATTTTTCTGACTTCATAGTTATTCTTTTTTTCAGAGAGAACTATCAAGAAGGACTCCTAGCACTCAACAGTGCTATCCTATAACCCAACATACTTGGAAATTTTCTTTATTTTCAAACTATGTTATTAAACTTAGGTTTTCCCAAGAAGAGAAAAAGTAACAACAGTTAGAGAACAAAACTGTGGTTCCAAGATAGTGACATAGGACAAACAATGTATAGCTCAACAAAAATGACATTTATTATACTGTATGGTCCCAGGGGTAATAGGAAAATAGCAGAACTGTGACAGTTCGATTAAAGTATACCAAAGGTTCTCCACATATTAGAATCTCATGGAATGTGGCAAAACAATGCCCATGATTTCCAACATGGAACATTTGGTTTAGGTTTATGAGGAAACATAGTGTTGTGAATAAGCACCAGAAGGAATTTAACTTGCTCTTCCCTTATGATGTGGTTCCCAATGAGCCTCCCAGGGGCAACATTTCAGTGAGACTCTAGTGTACTATTATAAAGTGGAGAGGAAGTAATACACTAACTAGACTTTTAAAAACTTCTTGAAGTAAAACTTTTGACACAATGCCAAGCATCCAGATGAAAACTGAAGAAAAACAAAAACACCCCTCCAGATGTTTTCCCTAAGTAAATGAATAGTGATTACTGTTCTTATTCTTTTGGGGAGGTTGGGGAGAATAACTCATGTAACATAGAAGAACAAGGACCAGATGAAACGTCAGGTTCAAGAAAGGCCAAGTTAATCCTGTAAACCGGAAGACAACACAGGTGACCAGGACAGCACGAGGTAATCAGTCACCAAAATCCACGGTGTTGGGATGTAGAGTAATGTTTAGCCCTATTTTCTTGCCCTTCTTTTCATCCATGCCTTCTGTTATTAAGCTCATTTCTACTGTGCATTTCTCCTATTACAAAGTATACTTTCCTGACCCTCGACACACTGCTCACCACATGACTTACTTGGGCAATAGAACATTACATGACATGATCCATGCAGAAGCTTCAAATGTGCTTGTGTAGTTGGGCTTACTCACTTGCATTTGTGCCATGGAAAGGAAAGAAGCTACCCCAGGTAGCCCACTTTTCCAAGAAACACGAAAGATTCCTACAAAGGATCTTGCTCCAACCTGCAGCTTAGAGTCAAGCCCAGCCCAAATCAGCCAGTTCCCAGTCCACTCAGAGGTTTGAGAGAGAATAAATAATTGTGTTGAAAGCTTGTGACTTTTGGAGTTATTTGTTGTACAGAATTATTGTGAAAATAGTTGACCTGTGTTGCAGAAACAAAGCAGATTAAAATTGAATGGATGTCCATGAGAATCAACATGAAGAAGCAAATCTCCCCAAAGATGCAGTTCTGATCCTATCTGTCTGAACTTTGTTGCTTAATATACTCTACTTTGCCTTTTTAGTCTGTCTTAATATTCTCTCTCCAGGGTCTTGGAAATGCCAAGGCCTTCTTGCCTCAAGATCTGGCACATGATGCTTTCTAGCCTTATACTACTCACCAACCCCACCTCCTGAATTCCTTCCCACAGCCCTTACCTTCTCTGACAAGGAAAGGATCACCTTTGTTCTCAACATTCACTTCTAGTGGCCATAGAGTGAAAATTTAAAATATACTGACCTGCAAATCAACAAAAGTATCTCTATGGATACAAACATACTTTATATAATTTCCCTGAAGTTTCAATATGATCCAAAGGAGCAAACAGAAGAGCACAATTTTATGGTAAAAATACTGAGAACTCCAACAAAGCACTATTTTTTTAAAGAGAGAAGGACAGTGAGAGAGAGAGAGAGAGAGAGAGAGAGAGAATACCAATTTTTATTGAGTTTCTCACGTGGCTTTCGTTGCTCTGACACTTAGTTGTGTATGTAGGTGCTGGGGTTTGAACCTGTGTACTCACGCATGCTGGGCAAGCGCTTCAGCCCCAACAAAGCACTATTTTAATCTAACTGGCCAGGACTTTAAATTGACCAATTATCTTTTGGGTTTTCATGATGAGAGAAACAAGGGGAAAATCATTAAAAATTAAATTAAATGATTAGAGTTTATTGAGATGAAATATTATAAAAAGTGATGAAATATTATCTTTTGATTAAGAACTAAATTCTCATATTTAAACTTTCTAGTACTATGCATATGTAAAATATAACATGAATTACTAAAACAATCCTAAAGCAATATCTAAGTGTCCAAGAAAGTTGTTTTTAAGGAAAGAAATGGACAATTATAATTTGGAAGACTCCAATACAATTAGGGCTAAAAAGAAGTTAATTTTAATTTGTCCCTTAACTAGAGAATTCCTATAACATTATTTATTAATTGATCATTTTGATTGTAGGGTGATAATATAGGTTGGGTGTGTGTGTGTGTGAGAGAGAGAGACAAATAAAGATCAATATTATGTGCAAAAAAAAGCACAGTATTATTGAGACCTTACTCTTGTCACAAACTACTGAGTACTTTATAGACATTATCTGATTTCTTACTCTACAAATATCTAATGCCAGCTCAACAGGTGTACTAAAACTGCTAAATTGGTCATGAACAGTTTAAAAGCAATGCTCCAGGGCAGTGGATCTTAGCCTGACAGCACATTGGACTTACTTGGTAGCTTTTGAAAATCTCCATTAGCCCCACCCTAAAACATTTGAATGGGAATATGTGAGAGTAGGATGCAGGCATTGGCGCTGTTAGGTTTCTCCATAGCCGCTGGCTGGGGGCGTGGCTTCAGACAGGAGGTCTTGGTGGCTGGCTAAGGTGGAGGGCATCAGACAGTTTGCTTGGGAAAATAACAGCCAATCAAGAGGCTGGCAGACAAGCTCCAATAGATTGATGGATCCACCAGCCAATCTCTGAAAGGCCAACCCCATCAACTTCTCTAATTTCCCTAAACTATAAAGCAGCTGCCCAGCTGAGGTCCAGCGCCATTTTCCCTTTGTGCCATTTTGCCTGCCAGCCTTCACTTCCCATGCCCACCCTCGTTATGGCAGTTCAGATGAATTTGGCCCAGGAGCAGCAAATCCCAATAAAGATCCATGCCTGAATTTACACCCATGCCTTCTGATATTTTTTCTTATTTTTTACAGATGTCTTTTAAACTCCCTGGATAATTTCAACAGTTGGCGAAGTAGATCTGTGAATCTCTGGTTTATAGTTTTTTGCTTGTGTGTGTGTGGGGGGGGTACCAGTTTTTGAACCAAGGGGCGCTTATCCACTGAGTCCCATCCCAAGCCCTTTTTATTTTTTATTTTAAGATGGGGTCTCATAAGTTGCCTAGGGTCTTGCTATATTGCTAAGTTGCTGAGGTTGGCTTTGAATGCTTAATCCTCCTGCCTCAACCCCCCCAAACTGCTGAGATTACAGGCATGTGCCACAGCACCCGGCTCCAGTTTATAATCCTAAGGATGAGTTGAGAGGCTGAGCAGCCAGTGATACAACCATCAGGTCTTAACCTTGGCTGCACTGCTCTGCTGTAAGCAGGCAGTTAGTGTGGACACAGGGGTCATCAGCAGCCCTTCGAGAGCTGGAGGGGCATCCCCTGTGTCTGCTCCGCATAATTCAGAAGCAAACTCCACTTCCCCCCAGGCAGGAGATCACCAGGATAAAGATGCTTGAACACGTGTTTCCAAGCTCTTCTTGGACTAATCCTGTAACACTTCAAACAGCGTTCCCAGTTAGCATAAGCCCCAGCCAAGTAGGGAAAAAGGTGGTCTGCATTTTATAAGCTATGTGTCAAACAGGGGCATAATGTCAAGCATAATGTCACGTGATTCAAGATTATGTGTCATTTTGGAGTCACTGAAATGCACTTAAAATACATGGTCATTCCTGCTAAAGTGCTGTTCATCTGCCAAGTCCTCTGAAGCCACCCCAGCCTCGGTGCTGTTCCCAGAAGCTTGGCATCACAAGCACACGTGAAGTCTGAGGGGTACTGCCCTCATTCAGACTGTTCCAGTCAGATGCAGGAGAAGAAAAGAAGCACCCAGGTGATAGTTTAAGATGGTTAATTTCATGTGCCAACTTCACTGGGCTGTGGAATGCACAGATATCTGACTAAACAGTATTGCTGTGTAACACTGGGAGGAAGTTTCCAAAAGGCATCAGCATCTGAATTAGTAGATTAAGTAAAGATGGCCCTCACCAAGCAAGGTGGGTATCTGACCCATTGTGAGCTTGAATAGAAAAAAAAAAGGCCCAGGAAGGGTGCCCAGGGACTTGCACCATCAGTGTTCCTGATTTTGGTGCCTTGGGACTTTGATTAGAATTTCTCCAGCTTCCTGGCCTTTTGGTTTGCAGATGGCAGACCCTAGAAATTCTCAGCCTTTATAGCTGTATGAGTCAAGGCCTCATAATGAATGAGAATGGTTGATGGTCAGCAATAGGAAGGATAGACCCCAACTGAGACCACAGCTGGAAGCTAACATAGAGAGATATTAATGAGCACACTGGAGGCTTATTTCAAATGCAAAGGACCTTGTGGCCCCTGTGGGAACTCCTCCAGCCTTTATCGCAGAGAGGAGGGAAAATGCAAGGTGCAGTAAATAGGGATGGGAGTCACTGCAAGGATTGAAACTCAAAAGCTATAGTCTTTGCAATACATTTTCAATGCCTATTTAACATGGATTTTGAGTCAGGCTGTACCCAGAACCATAGCAGGACCCAAGCTAACACACCAAAATGGGTTTTTCTGCTATCAGACTCCCTTCTGCAATGCGGGCCTTCGACAATTTTTAATCTGTAGATTTTATTCTTCAAATTTGCAAAATAAGAACCCAGAAGGAAATTGGCAAAGCAGGGAATCTAGTGTAATCTCATCTCAAAACTCCAGCTTCAATAATTAATCTCTTTCTATATATGTATTGTAAGGAAAGAAGTGTGTGGAAGAAATAGAGAGGAGAGTGGCGATGGCTCAACAGTAGCACAGTTTGGGGAGAAAGCTGCAGAGGGGAGTTCCAGTAGAGTCTGGGACCCATCTTCCACCTACAGACTGGGGTAGATTTATAGGACTAAAGAAAAGAAGATTTTTTAGGGTGTTATCAGGGAAGGATCCATAGGTCAAGTTCTACCTAACATATATTGACTGCTAAGGTCCTCCTGATCTTTTCTTCCAACAAAGAAATTGTAGCTGAGGGAATTCTTCTTGACATTGGATCTGGTTTGTGAGTCCACCTGATGGTGACACCAGGTGCCTGAGCAGTGACATACATGGATCTGTTAGTTAGAGATTAGCAGAAATAGTAAAATGACTAGGTAGTCAGAACAGTGGCCCCCAAATAACCACACCAGAAAGCTAACCAGTACAGAGGGATTAATGGGCATGCTCAGGGTCTTCAAATTCAAAAGACCATGAGGCTCACCAGTGTGGGGGGGGGACTAAGAAGTAGGGGTAGATGCAGGTAGGAACTGTGAAGAATTTGCTACCTGTTTTACATAAATTTTAACCTATGATGTTGGTACTCAGTTCCAATGCCTATTTTACATAGATTTTGATCAATGATGTTGGTGCTTTTCTCAATGCCTGCTTTACATAAATATCAATCATGCTCATCCCCAAAATCAATATAAACCCTGGCCTAGCATGGTGAGATGGTGTCCTGCTTCCGGGTACCCCTCCACCTTGCAGAGACTCTGCTCTCCTTAAATAAATCCTATTCCTTTTACTCCTCCCTTCTGTGGTTGTCTGTGGATTTTATCATTCTAATTCATGAGACAAGAACCCAGAAGAAGATTGGTGCCAAATTCCCAGGGTGTGCTTCAACACCAAGAGATCTGCACCGTTCAACAGCAGCGGGAAAAATCCAGCTCTTGCTGGGTAGCTGCTAGCACTATTTGGGCTGCAGAGATCTGCAACCAGCTCAAATGCCCAGTTTTAACTGGAAATAGCTGCAAATACAGAAAACGGACTACTTTGGCTGCAGAATTCTGCAGTCAGCCCAGACTACATTCGCCAGCGAAAGCAGAGAACTGGCCTCATCTCAGAACCCCTGCATCAGTAGTGAGCAATGAGCAGCGAAATGTTTGACAAGGCCACAGATTTACTCTTGAAGTTTTCTTTAAGTTACTGCCAAGGCAGATAAACTATGGAAAAAATAGTACACAAATAGGAGGATAAACAAAAGCAAAAGATATAATGGGGAGGGGCAATTCCTCAAGAACAAAGAATCTATGGGAGTCCCTCTTGACAGGACCCAGAAGTTGAGATGAAACTAAAAGCTACTAGCACCAGATGTCTCTTATTAGCTCAGAAGTGGGTCATCTTTAATAGCACAGGTATTTAATAGCACTGAGGTAACTTTTGACTGCTATTGACCCCAATGCTCACATTAACATGGGATTTACTTGTAAATTAATCCCCCTACATAGGATGGCCACTATGACAGTTCCGCAGGGGACCAACTAAGGTCAAAAATCACACCACCAGATGTGAAGGAGGAATTGAATACCTGATTGGCGAAGACTGCTGAAGGAGGACCCCAATTTTCAAATTAACCGTCAAACAGTAGTACATTTGGAGACAGCATTGTCTTTGTATTACTTTGCTCAGAGATGGTCCACTTTCTCTCTTGAGAGTGCTTTCTGCTTGAACTTTACTCTCTTTTACTTTTACCTATAAGAAAATTCTTTTGCATGACTTCTGGTGTCTGACTTTAAATTTTCTTTCATCGGAACATAAGAACTGAGGTTTGAAGTTCAGCTCCCTGTTTTCCTATGACAGAACCGTCACAGAACTGATGAAATCTGCCCTCACATTCAAGAACGATGGTTCTAGGGGCTTGGTTGATAATGGCACCAAATATTTAGGCAAGCAGAGCAAACAGAGTTTATTTAAGAAAAGATAGAAAGAAAAGATTTCTCCAGGAGAAGGGAGTCTTGGAGCTGAGAAGTAGTCTCTCAAGATTCTCCACCTCTGATTAATCATTGTCTTCTCTCTCCCCCATGCCCGGGAGCAGGGCTCAGAAGCTCTAGTCTGATTTCGGCCCATGAGTACCTTTATCAGGTTTTTCTGGGAAAGACCTGTGGAGGGGGGCCCAGTAGAGTCTGATGCCTGTCCTCTGCTTGTAGACTGGAGGTAGATATAGAAGGCATGAGGAAAAGGAGGATTAGGGCATTGCTAAGGAGTTGCCAGGGAAGGGTCTTTTCTTATAAAGACAAGTGATTAGGATTTCTTTGAATGATGGTAGGTGTGTCCAGGGTTTAGGGATAGGTGGGTCAAGGGTTTAAGAATAGGTTTTTCTTGTTCTAAGGTGGAGGATAAAATTCAAAATGTCATTGCCTAAATCAAGATCTACCTAATACTCTGCCCTTTTTTTAAATTAATGAATTAATTTTTTTTTTTTTTTTGCTTCACTATCTTTTTGTAAAGACATTAGATGATGTGTTCTTGAGCCCTCTCTGGATGATTTTGGTTTGTGGATAACTGTCTATATTTGTTTTCTGTGGGTGGACAAAGGCTGGTATTTTCTATTTTGTCATCTTGGTCTAAGTGTAGTTGTTCTTTGATATATGGTTTGTATGAGTAAACAGGTGAAAAGAATTTGGGGGAAAAGTTATATAACTATTAACTTTTATTAGTTATGCATTATTTTATCCATACAATTATTTATTGATTTCTTTCACTAGAGCATTTAGAAAGTCCTACTTTGTGTCAGGTACTATATTAAGGTTTGGTAATACAACAGTGAACAAGAGAATGTGGTCCCCAAAGGATTATATAAAGAACCATTCAAATACAAATTAATCAACAAGTTAAAGGAAATCTAGAGGAAAGAGAAGGGGAGAGGGGAGGAAGAATGGGAGGAGAAATGGGAGATTTAAAAAAGTACAGCACATTTTGCACCTCTAAAATACTAAATAATTCCCACACAATCAATAAAAAATGGAAAAGTTAAAAAATAAAAAGAGTAATAATCAAAGGGAAATTAGTAGAAGGGGACCAGGAGGTGAGGGAGGTGGAGAGTGCTTGGGAGGGATATTGGCCAAATTACATTGTTATAGTGTGTGCATATATGAATATGTAATAACAAACTCCATCAATATGTGCAACTATAATGCACCAATAGAAAGTGTGGAAAAAATTCCTAAATTCCTAGGAAATGAGAGACTTAAAGACACAATTTATCCTGCATTATGTAAGGCTTTTAGTAATCACTGTAAATGGGGCATACCTTGAGGGGCACAGAGCAGGAGCTCCTGGAAATCATTAACCCTCATTGCTGTGAGTACCAATGAGAGAAGGGAAAAAAAAAGATTATTCCTTGCCTTAGAGAATTCCCTTACACATTTGATAATGGACAATAGTTTATTCTTCAGATTTACTGTCATCCTAAAATATAATCTGACAATAAGACAGAATTGTTTGTGCTGTGTGATTCCAGACACACCCTTTATCTGTTTGGACTTAGGCAAAGACTAGAGGCTTTGTCAGTATTTTCCACTGTAAAATAGATGCAGTGCCAGCTACCTTGCAAAGCTTTTGCCAGGTTGATATGTATCAGATGTAAATAGCGTAGAGCTCCCTTCATATTTACAGCTTCAACTGGTTTGAAGTCGCCACTCAGAGTCATCTAACCTGGAGCTCCCTGGAGTGTTGCTTCTCAGCAGCTGCAGCCAGGATGGTTCCAGAGTGAGAGTTCTCAGGTCTGATCTGCATTTTAGAAGTCTCTGCATTCCTCCTCTTTTGCTCTCTCTTAAATTTTCTTGCCTCATTCAACTGAGATCTCTAGTAAGAGAGGCACAAGTTCACCTGTGGTCTATAGCGTGGAGGTTTGATTCAAACCCTTCTCTCCGGAAGATTTATGGAATGGCTCGAGCAACCTGTTTTCCCCACATGTACACAACTTCTTTGCCATGAACAAATAAAAGTTACTTCAGATACCCTAGAATTATTCTTTAAGGTACACTATTGTTGTAAATGTAGATCACCATGACTGTTCAAATCTGTTAGCCGTACTGAAACATAAACATTTCTGTCTTTTCTTGCGTTTCTATGGATTAGTGCCTTTGCTAAGGCTCCCACCTATATAATACAAGGAAAGGGAAAGGCGGACATTGGTTTATTTCAGCATTTACTAAGGTTTTTAAAAAGATGTTCCCGTTGGTATCAAACAAAAGTAGAACATTTGGAATTAAATACAAATAAACACTTTTAAAAAAATCAACGTCAGAGCCATGCTAACAGAAAATGAAAAGACACCCCACAAACTGAGAAAATATTTCTAAGTCATATGTCTGATAAAGGTCTAGTATCAGTAATATATAAAGAAATCCTGCCACTGAAACGAAAAAGTCAGCTCATTACAAATACGCAAAGGATTTCAATAAATATCTTTTCAATGAGGATATACTCATGGTCAATGAAAGTGTGAACCACTAAGATGAACTTGAATATACGGAGTGTTGGTGAGGATGTGGAGAAATTGTGCCCTCAGGCATGAATTGGGAAAAAATGGTACAGCTGATGGAGAAACCAGTTTTTGATTCTTTAAAATGTAAACAAAGTTACTATATTATCCAAGAATTCCTCTTGTAGGTATATATATATATATATATATATAGATATATACCCAAGGAAACTGGAAATGTAAATTCACACAAAGAGTTGCATATGGGTGTTTGCTGAAGCACTGTTCATAATCACTCAAAACTAAAATGATCTAAACAGCCACTAAGTGATGATTGATAAATGTAGTATATTCATATAATGGAACATTATTCAATCATAATAAGGAATGAAGAACTGAGAGATGCTACCACACAGACAAACTTCAAAAACAATACTAAGCAGAAGCCAGATACAAAAGGTCACATATTGTATGATTCTATTTGAAATTTCATAGACAAATCAATGAAAACTGAAAGTAAATTAATGGTCACCAAGTGAATGGAAGGGACTATTGAAGGGTACAGGGCTGTTTAAGGAGGCAATAAAAATATTCTATATTAGAGAGTGACAGTTGCAGAACCTTGTGAATATACTAAAAAACATTCAATTGTGCACTTTACGATGGTGATTCATAACATGTGAATTGCATCTCAATTCTTAAAAATACAGAACCTTGCAAAGGAATTTTTCAGCTAATGTGCTTTATAAATCTCCAAGATGTAGAAACAGAATTTCATGTTTTCCATCTTATTTAGCAATGGAACTTTTTCGTGCAAAGCTCTATGAGAAACGTTGTAGGAATTATTATTGCTCCATTGTGTCTGTTCCAAATAAATATTCAAGTAAGAGCATCTAGTACCTGAAGTACATGGCTTGACTTAAATGATTCATTAATGTTGATTCTAGGTCACTGCTATTTCTTTATTTCATTCTGGCTCTGTTGACAGTATTCGCGTCTGTTATATGACAAGCTTTTGTTGCCCTGACTTTAATTTATCCTGGTATAAGAAATATGCATTCAAAAACCTCTTTTAAAGATAAGGGCAGTATCCTAAGTAGTGAGCCCAAAGTAACTAAGATGATTATAATGGGATATGTGGACCTTAAACTGCATAGAGCATTTTTTTAATCCAGCTGAGGTTATAATACACAAAGCATGACATTTTAAATCTGTAAAGTCATTTCAACAAGATTAGTCTTCAGCTTAGGCGTACTACTCTCGGGAATGTTGTCACAATGTCATGGGATATTTATGACAATGGATCTTATGAATACACACTGGTATCTATAACCACTAGTCACAGCCATAAGAAAAGTCTTTCGTGCTTTTGAGTCATAAAAAAGCAATATTGACCCATGCTTTCTTTTTGCTAGTTATAAAATAAATAAATCTGCCAAGATTAAGAAAGTGGCAGAAACCAACACATAGGAAACTCAGATTGTATTCTAATCATCTATTATAACTTTGCAGAATGCAAAAAAGTGTCAAATTACAAAAATGAATGGAAACAGTGGAAGGAAAAGGAGCAGAAGGGAGATATAGGGGAAAGGAGAATGGAGAGGAAGAAGAAAGAGTAGCATAACAACAGAGAATAACAAAGTATCCTCAACACCCCTGCTTTATCTATGACTGCATGAGCATTATTTTGATTATATGAACAGCTAAGGTATTTATGGGCAAATAATTTCTGATAATTTCTGTAATTTCTGATTGTGTTGTGCATTACTGATTATTTGCTTCCTATTTGTTAGTAGCCATAACTAACTTTATTTTTAAAAGATTTAGATTCTAAAAATGTTATATATGAGAAAAAATAGACTTTCCTTTTCTGCTGACATGGAAAGAAAAGTCTAATGTCATGTGAACCACATGTGCTCCTTTGGATGGAATACAAAAAAACCTGTGAAGATTAACAGACAATCTTTTTCTGGGCTCACAAACTGGTGAGATGAATTGGTATAAAATATGCTGCTACTAAATAAGAAATGCATGGGCATCTTGGTGTCTATGGGGGAGTGAATGATCAAGATAGTTATACCCTTTAAACCTCACAGTCCACGGTGCGTGTCACCCCCAAAGCATGCCTTCCATTTCCCCACTGTGTAAATTACTGTTGGATAGAAACCCAGCTCTTCAAGTAACTCTGTCACTCCCCGACATTGCTCAGACAGGCCTTATGTGATGACCCCTTTTCGCTCTGTTCTCACATTTATCATCCAAGTGCCCATTCAGAAACCACTCCTACATCCTATGTGTTTTAATGAGTTTTCTTGCATGATGTTTTCCTTGTTAAGAGTGTTCAACCTTTCATATCTGTACTTCCTGTTTCCCCAACTAGACTATAATTTCTTGGCGTACAGGGCCCATATTCTGTGTGTCTTGCAACGTGACTATAGCATCAAAATGTAGTATAGTACAAAATCCCTTTCTGTTTAGAGAGGTTTTTATTCCCAGAGAATGTATAGTAAAATATTGAGGACTTATTAAGTAGGTCTATTATTTGTTCATCAAATATCTGTGCAGATGTGTTTTTTTAAAAATCAATCTAATTAGATAAGTTCTATTATTATCATTCCCGTTTGACAGATAAAGAAATTGAGACATGGAAAAACATATTTGCCAAGAGATAATAAATAGAAGAATCAGCATTCGGACCCAACAGTTTGGCTATAGAATCTGCACTTGCTTCACCCCCACACTCCACCTTCCTCAGATGGCCATGACACACTGACTACTATATTTTCTCTTTACATCATGCTAGTCTTGGGGTACAGCCAATGACATATCCTATGTATTCTAATCTATAGCATTAATTCCAAGGTGATTCAGACCAGTTTGTTTTTCATCCCAACATGGAACACATATTTGAAAGCATTCCAAGCAATCTCTTACCATCTGACTTGCAACTTCTTGCAGAGAGTTACCATTATTGCTCTGATACTGCTAAACTCTTACAGTGCAGTTCACAACAATGCCACCTACCCTGTTCCCTTTTAACTATTGCTTACTTGTTGAGGACAAGCATTCCTGCCCTGGCTTACTTTCTTCTGCTGTATCCTGGTTAGTATTGATACTTTCTGATGGGGAATAGAGCAATTAAAACTTTTAACTTGGTATTAGTTTTAGGCCCTATCAAATCAGACTGGTGTCAGGCTCTCTCCATCTCTGCATTACAGCTATGAGGAGAAATCATCCTAGGCTCAGTCTGCTTCCAAAAGCTACTCAGTAGCTCCAGCCAAGCTGACCTGAAACAGGAGTTCACCGTGAAGATCTGCATCTATTAAAAGCAGTCTTTTAAAATCTCTGTGATAATAAACAAAGATCCATTGTAAAGACATTTGCACTGGCAGCAGACGGATGGTGTTCTGAGTGAATGTCCCCGGCCTGCTCCCCAGCCACAGGCTGCCTTTCTCTGTCTCCAATCGTCAGGGCCTCTGGGTAATGCAAGTAGATTTGATGTGAGCCAGGGAAGAAAGAGGGGCAGGGGATGGGAGAGCCATTGTGGAGGAAGCCTTTTAGTGTGTACCCCCTGGTGAGGGTGGAAGAGAGAAATGATCAAAGGGCTCACGAGAGGCTAAGTCCTCTAAGAGGACATGTAAAGGACAATGATGCTATATGGAAATATCTGAGCAACTCTCAATGCAGCATGGAGAAACTGAAGACCAGCACAATGCCTTATTTATGCAGTCCAGCCTATTTTATTTAACAGTATTCCATACACAGTTAGAGCCAATCAGTTTCCTGACTATCAACCATAAAGGCTATGTGAATAAGCAAATTTCATGTGAAGCTCATGCCCAAGCAAGCCCTATTTATGTGTGTGTGTGTGTGTGTGTGTGTGTGTGTGTGTGTTTGTGGCCCTTTAAAGGGAGTAATCTTAAATAACTGTTGGCATGCTCTCTTTTCAGAAATCTCACGTGCCCCAAAGTTGCTAAGGGCATCTTATTACCTTAACTTGAAATTTCTATCCTATGTTATGTGCACAGAGCATCATGCTGAGAACATGATATATATATATAATATATATCATTCACTCTATAACCATTTTCTGAGCACTTAGAATTCACTTAAGAAATTTCTTTTATCATATAGTGAACAGGACAAGAAACAGGGTAGGGGCTCGAGCAGTGGCTCAGCGATTACAGTGCTTGCCTGGCGCCCGCAAAGACGCAGGTTCGAAACCCCGGCACCACAGACATAACGTAGTGTCTGAGCAAGGAAAGCTATGTGAAAAACTAAATAAAAATTGAGTCTCTCTTTTTTTCTCTCTCTCACTGTCCCTCTCCCTCTTAAAAAAAAATAAGAAGCAAGGATAGATAATCATAACACAAAGTCAAAAATGCTTTGCTACTGAAAGCCATGTTCCCAGTGTGCTATGGATAGAAGAGGATGAGTATCTGTCTCGATAAGGACGTAGAGTGGACTTCACGGAAGACTCAGAGCTTACAAATTCATTGTGAGTAGGCATATTCCCATCAGGGTTCCCTGCCAGGGGAAATTATGTTATTAATCTTTTGATGTGCTTAGCATCCAGCCCTTGTCCCACTTCCTGTTCTGATTCTGTCTTTGGCGCTTGTCTCTTTCTCAAAATCCAGTTGGTGGAATATTGCCCTCCAACCCTCAGTTACACAAGGAGTAAAACAGGCCAACCTCCTGACACCAGCTTTCCAACTGTGGGGACATCCATGTCCCCCTGCATTCAGCTGCTTTCTCTGCCTGGGTGTGTTCTCTTCTTCTCATACACAGTTGCTGAACATTAAAAAGGTTACTTGGGAAACAGAGGAGAGTCAATAGCATTATTTCCATTTCAGGGGAAATCGTTCTGGAGACAGAAATTCGAGCTGCATTTGTATTCCAATTCCCAAAAGTTTTTGGCTGTTGTGTTTTGAAAAATGCTCAAGCTATGGTTTCCACTGTTGTCCCTGGTGAAATAAAGAGGCCAAGCAGAGACAGAAACAAGGGAAAATAAGGTCAGTACAGGAAATAAGTAAAGGTTTAGTTTATAATCCAACCAGTCAATTGCCAGGCTCTGTTTAAAGTTTTTCACGTATGTTAAGACATGAAATTCTCACACCTGCCTCATGAGATGGACTTTTATGATCATCCTCACTGTGCAGGTGATGAAATGGAGCTGTGGACAGGTCAGGAAATGTGCCTGAGAGCTGCTCCACGCTGGATACAGCACATGTTCCAGGGTCACCAACACAGCTTCCCACGCAGCATGATGTTAGGAACTTGGAGCCTTGGACCAGGAAGAGAGCCTTGATCAAGAGACACTACTGGCAGTTTCAAAGAATTCCACCAAAGGCCTTGCTCCTCACCCACAGCTGTTATGTTTTTATTTTTTGCTTTACTTGAATTTATTATGCTTACTCTGTTAAATAAAAGCTTAGTAGTTCCCTTGCTGTTACAAGGTTACTGCTAGGCTCTGGTGCACACTACACTGTAAAATCAACTCCATCGTGAGGAAGGGCAAGAGACACTGAAGCTCCCAAGAGGAATAGATTTTTCTAGAACTGAGGACTTAGCACGAGGGACCTTTAATCACCTGCAGTTTGCCTTAAACACCTGACCTGTTTTCTGAAAAATAGTTTAGACCTCAGAAAGCCCAAGGAATACCTCTTGATATCACCAATCGAACAATTTTCACATAATTTAAGGAGTTTTTATTACTTTCTTCAAAGTTTGGCAGAGTCGTATCTCAAGATAGTTTATTCTACTTTTGGACATAAAAGAACTAGAAAGCTTATCCCTGTGTTGAATAAACTCTAACACAGCATTCAGAATGGCAGCTACTACATGATAAAAGCTCTACAAATGTTAGCCTTATTATTTTCGTTATTATTATACTAGTCATGGGTAGTTTTGAATAGATGACACTGTATAGACATAACTTACGTTTTCAGAAAAAAAATTAAAAAATGTAGTTTTTTCATCTCTTGATTGTTGACATACCGCTTTATTAGCCAGCTTTCATACCATAAGGAAAATTATCTGAACAGCACATAGAAGAAATTATTTGCTGCTGGGTGACAGATGCTGCAATCAAGTTCCTTCTAATTAACCAAAATCAAAATCCACTCATTCATAAACTGTCATTGTCATCAGCAGGACAAATATGTTTCTCTAGCATAAGGTTGACAACATGCCAGTCAGTAATGCTCATATAACGTGGCCTCAGCTTGACCAAACAGCTTCTCCTCTATCAGAGCAGATGGAACCCGAATTGTACCCATTAGGGTCATGGGGACCCTGAACTAAGATCCAGAGCTGTGCAGCACACAACATCTCTCAGACTTACAGAGAAGAAAAGGGAAGACATTTTGCAAAGGAATTTGACATCCTTCACAAAAACAAGCTACACGGAGAAGAAGAAGAATGATTGGAATAGCTGAGGTACAAATCCAAGGGCCACTGTCTGGTGATCCCGCGGAAGTACCCAGAGGTCTGAATTATTTATCATCCGCATTGCTGTGCCCCAGGAGGCCCTCACTAGCTTTGCAAAGCAAGGATGCTTCTTGTGTTGGTTGCTGAAGAATCAGGCAAACAAGCCGCTATTCTTAAAACTGGTCTGGAAAAATACTAATTTCAGTTTGGCGAAAGACTTTTTAAATGGCTGTCATGAATGTGTTTGAAGTAGAAGGGAAAGATGAATTGAATAGTGCTCCAATTTTCAGTTTCCTATCAGGACAGGAAAAACAAAGGAAAACATTATTTTCTAAAAAGCATTATTTCATTGTCATTGTAATGAGCAATTCTGGTCGTTTTGTTTTGTATTTTTTCCTCCCTGTCTAGGGGCCATCTTTTGTCACAGTGCATTTTGCATATTAAGTAGGGAAAAATAATCTTAATAACTGCACAAAAGAAACATGTTTTTGATTGGAAAGGGACAGTCATGCTTAGAATTTATCATGCATTTAAAATGGATATTTAACCTTTACATTTAGCCTCCTTTCCTTGTGAAAAATTACCTGATGCATTGTACTTTTTGCTCACTTTCCAAATCTAATTGCAATGGTACACACACACACACACACACATGCACACACTAGTGGAATATCTGGAAAGTCTGCATCATTGTAATAAAAGTGAAATGTTGCTGGCAAGATTATCCCTAAGTATATCCCTTGTCTGCCAGAAATGCCACGACTCAGGTATCACTATTTGGGGTCTTTAATTAACATTTTTAATTTTAGCATTTACTATTAATAATAACAACCATAATAATGCATGGCATTTGTTGGGCATTTATTCAGACAGACACCAAGTTAGACTTTTTTCATACATACCTGTGTTGATCATGATAAGCTTGCAAGGTGAGCATTATGAACCTTCACTTAAGAGTCAAGGACAATAAGGTTCAGAGAGGTATAACAACCAGCACAAGGCCTTACAACGTGGTAACCTCGGGATAAGGACTCCTAAGCTTACCTTGGTGTTTCCATAGCTGGTGCCTGATGCACTACCTCCCGCTGTCTCTGCTGTCCTCTACCACAGCTGGACATTGATGTGCCCTCTGTAAGGAGAGAAATGCTCTCAGCCTGCACCATCCAGTGCTCACCATCGCAGGTGGCTACTGAGGGCCTGCAATGTGGCTGGCGTGACTGAAGAAACAGTTTGACTTCTGCTTAATTTTAAATAATTTCCATGTAAATAACCACACATGCAGAGTCACTACTATGTTTGACGGTATAATTATTTTTTTTTCTTTTAAGAGAGAGAGGGACAGTGAGAGAGAGAGGAGAGAGAGAGAGAGAGAATCAATTTTTTTTAGTTTTTCATGTGGTCTTCTTTGCTCTGACACTGCACTGTGTACATAGTGCTGGGGTTTGAACCCACACTCTCAAGCATGCCAGGCAAGTGTCCTAACTGCAGTTCCCCTCCCCTTTTTTTGTTAAAAAAAGAGACAAAGAGAGTCAATTTTATTTATTCTTTTCATCTGGGTTTTGTTTTTATTTCTTTTTATTCAGAAATTTATTTGTTGAACAATCAAACAAGCTTCTAATGAAATAGTATAATATATATATAAATTCTGAAAATTAGATTTACCCCCAAGAGCTCCCCGCAACTACCCACCCTTATCCCTCCCCCACTTCCTAATACATCTCTACAAATGCCTTAGGTTGTATGACATTACACCTTATCCAGCTTTAAAACATGATAATAGACATCCTATCTCAATGACCAGGGTCTAGCTCCAGCCTCCATAGATGAGTGAAGACATTTGACCCTTGGTACCCTGGGTTATGCTGATTTCACTCAGCATAATTTCTTCCATAGCCATGCATTTACCTTCAAAAGCTGCAATGTCATTGTTTCTAATTGCTGAGTAGAACTCCATTGTACATATGTACCACAGTTTTTGGATCCATTCATCCAGCGAGGGACATCTGGGCAGGTTTTGTTTTTCTAACACTTAGTTTGTGTATGTGGTCCTTGGGTTTGAACCTGGGTCCTTGTGCAAGCCAGACAAGTGCTGAGCCAAGCTCCTTGACAGTATAATTCTAAAACAAACAAGAATTTGGAAGTCAGAGAACACCTCAGTATACTTAACACAGATGACAATTGGGTTTGATTGGTACCACCTTACTCTTTTCTAAGGAAGTTCACTCACTGCTGATTGTGGGCTTCTTGAGGAGAACCTTTCAAATTGGAAGGCGTAAGCATCCAGGAGGTCCCCACTCCCCTCATTTCCCACCCTGCAAGGTTGCAAGTGGATCTGCTCCACCCTGATGCATCCCCCATTAGCATACATGCTCACAGTCCCCCCACCACCACCCATTCTTCTCTCCTGTGGACCAACATGCCATATATACAAAGATTAAATATCCTGCTCATCCACTCCAATAGTTTTTCAAATGGTAAGAGGAAGAAACTTCAGAACTACCTGTCTAAAAAAATTATCATTTCTCCTTCAAAGCATTACTAAGTATTATTTACCAGAACCAGGGTAGCATCAAAGGTTAAAACTTCGTGATGTTCTGAATAATCATTTCTCAACGTCTACTGAGTCAAACATCCATCTTTTTTAACCATTAGCACAGTCCTATGAGGTAATGCAAATAAACTCTCTGTTTACAAGTGAGGAACTTGTAGAGTTAGCCTCACTGTCCTAAACTCTTTTCACCTCTCCTGAGCTTCCAAACTTTTTTGTTGTCTCCTGCCCCTGCTGCATGTTCATCTTGTTTATGGGACACATATATGGTGCACCAAGAGAAGCAAGCAGACAAACGTCAATTAGGAACAGCACTTATAGAACCTGAATCTCCTCTAGATCAGTGTTGGCAGAACATGGAAATGTGTAGAAATTGAAACCAACTGAACTTCTTTGGATTAAACATGAAATCCGATTACTGCTTAAGATAAACTGCTGAGACCACATCTATGACAATAAAATTAGATTAACAGAAAGATGAGATTTGATTAACTACTTAGGATCATCCATCAAGATTTCATGTGTGAAACTCGATTCTATTAGGTAAGTGAAAAAAAGAAGCCAGTATAAAGTCATGATCTTAATACACATCCCCATAGTACATTTGTTTATCACTCTAGGTTAATGCTAAAGGTCTAGAAAAATGCTTTTTCCAAAGGTCTGCAGGAACAAAGAAGAAAGAAAAAAATATATATATACACACATATATATATACATATATGTGTGTATATATATAATCAATCTACCACCCACTTCTCAAATTTATCTATTTGAAGCTGATAAGCAATTAAAAAAAACCCTGCTTTATTGCACTTGGATTGACTTCTAGGATTTCCGAGATGCTTTAAAGAGAAAGAGATGTTATCCAGAACATGTATTTCAATCTTGAACATTTCTATTTCTCATAAAAAACTGAAGGAAGCAATGTCTTTGGGTTTTAAGTGCTAGCACATCTATAGCTACCTTCCCACTTAATATTTTACTTCCAGAATGTTATTTAATGTCAAGCATGTGTGTGTGTTTGGATCCGTGTGTCTATATGAATACACACTTTTAGTCTAAGTCCAACACTCATACACCTTAAAAACTGATATGTTTACAGCCATAAAAACTGCATTTTAAAAACTGAGAGATAGACAGGAGATCATTCTGCCTTGATCATTCTTGCTCTATTTTCTCATATAACCTTTTTAGCATGAGGATGAAATTATATTAACTGCTTCTCAATCTCATGGTTCACATTTCCAAAGTGTGAAACTGCCTCCCTTGATCCTAATTTCCTAAACAGTGCTAAGAGGGTATTTCTGAGCACTACTGCCATATTTGCTCTCAGTGTCTGTGACATTGATTTCCCTACACACCAACTAATCTTATTTTCCCCGGAAGTCTGCATTCAACTACATGACTGCAGCTAGCTATTGCTCTGCACCCTTCTTTAAATGTAAAGCCTCCATGTCTGGGAGCGTCAGGGTCTGACTAGGGAGCCATTGCAAATGGAGATAAATTGACACTGCGCCTAGGGAGCTCTGGTCAGAAATGCAATTTTCAAGAAGATGGTGACTAGCCTCCAAAAGCACTCACATCAATGAAACATGACAGGTGTCACCAAGAACAGAGATCCTGGGAAAGGAGAAATTAGAGCCTCTCATGTCCCTACTCATCTGTGATTTCCTAATTGCAGTTGTTGGCATTAATTGATGCTGGTGCCATTTTTGATCAGGTGGGGCTGTCTTGAGCGCCTTCCATTTCCAAAGGGCTTGACATTCTGAGAGCCACAGCATGTTGGAATCAAATTTGCTTTCAACATGCCATGTTCAAGAATTCTCTTCCTGAAGGACATTACTGTAAACGGCCTGGCAAATTCATTGTCCTCTGAAATTGCACATGCCGCTGAGGATGCGTTTGTGGTGTATCTTTAGTAGTGCTGTAAGAGTTGCAGAGAGGGTGATAATTCTTCAGCGTAGCTGCAGAGGTGTATAATCACACATATGTTTCTGAAAGCTATCTTCTCTCCTAAGAGATACTATAGTGCTCTTCTTTAGGCATGCTCTGCAGGGCATTATAAAGCTTAATAAATTTTTTATTGGTTTGAATGAGACAAATATAATTTGGGGTTGCAAATAAGATTTCATCTTTAAGTGCAGAGTAGCACACTGATTTTAGATGAAGCATGAAGCATAGAAGTAGCCCTTCTTGTTTTTTTTTTTTTCTATTGATCTTGAATGTGGTTAAGCAAGAAAATTTATATCCTGAAGTGCCATTGGGTTTTCAAGAAACATGTAATTGCAAACCTCCTGAAATATGCTGCTCCATTAGCCATGGGGGACCTTCTGTTGGGTCTACTGAAGTTTCACACAATTCACAGGCATCAGGGCAGTGGTTTGCTTCCTTTTTCTGTCCCCAGGGTTTATGGATTCAAAGTGTTTCAGCATTGAAAGCTTCTTGATACAAATGAAAAGCAGGGTTCCTGGGTTATCATAATGTTCCCCTTGACCATTACTCTGCATTTTAAATATTTGTCATTTAAAATAATAAAAAACAATGGATAGATCCATCAGTAGCAATAAAATAAATTGCCAATGTCCTATTATTATTATTAACCTCAAAATCATATTACTGCCAGTATCATTATATAAAATATTGAATATCCTTTACATTTTATTTAATTTAATCTGCCTTTGTCATGTGTTTAGTACAGAGCATATCTTCTGACACTATGATTCAAACTTGATGTGTTTAGTTGCATAAATAATCATGATCAGACACCTTTTAAACATACTTCTATTATAATAACTATGTTTTAACAAATCTTCTGTTTTAGGACAAAGTGTACACTTGAAGAATCTGTAAAGAAACAAAGATTTAGCATCCAGGTAATTAAAAAGTTTACAATTATATAATATTAATCACTTAGAAGAAGAGATCGAGACCAGGAAAAGATCGTTTAATAGGACTGACCAATTCTTCAAGAAGGAGTAATCTAGCTGACATTATATCAAAGACATCTCTGACATGAATGAAGGCTACAAACTTCTGAATGCCCAACAGGTGATTTGAGAGTGAGAACGGATTTCTATCTGAATTCAGTGATTGTTTCTGCAGAATATCTGGCTCTTTATTTTGATCTCTCTTCATCTCTAACATCAAATGCTCTCAGGAGCTTCCCTTGTGTGT
The DNA here is from genome assembly GCA_004027875.1 of Aplodontia rufa. Lineage (NCBI taxonomy): Eukaryota > Metazoa > Chordata > Mammalia > Rodentia > Aplodontiidae > Aplodontia > Aplodontia rufa. Next base: position 43,689 of record PVKS010007610.1, on the reverse strand, counting down.
TAGTCAGCTTTGTGTTATAATGCTTACTTGATATAAATAAACTTATAAGGAGGAAGGATTTATTTTAGCTCTCAGTTTCTTGGTCACCTGGCTATATTGGTTTTTGGGCCTGTCGTAAGGCAGAACATCATGGTGGGGGGCATGTGGTGGAGCAAAGAAGAAAAACCAAAGAAAGCAAAAAAGCAAAGAAGTGGCTGGGGTCCCAGTATCCCTTTTAAGGGTGCACCCCTACAACCTAACCTCCTCTCACTAGGCCCCACCTCCTACAGTTTCCACCACCTCCCAATCATCACAGTTGGAGGCCAAACCTTTGTGATGTGGGCCTTTGGGAACATGTACAGTCCCAATCATAACTCCACCTGCTTTCCTTTCTCAGGGAACTGAGTTGGAACTAGTAAAGGCCATCCACAAGTTGGCTTACAAGAGCTAATGGAAAAGATATACAGCATATGTTTAAAAAAAACGATAGCTTTTATAGGGACTTTTAATTATGAAAAACAAGGCCCCCAAACCTTAAAAGTTTAGAATAGAGATAAACATAGAAAAAATGTAAGATTAAATGCTTTTCCAAACTGTGTCTATGTCCTCTCTGCCCTCAGGTAAGGCAAAAATACAGTGTATCAATTACTTTAGGTATACATTTACTTAAAAATTGAACATAAAGAGATAAATCCCTTAGGGAACAAATGGAATCCACAAGAAGAATATTGTTACTCATCTGTTCGGACAAATGAGCTTTCTGATAAGACATGAATATGCATCTGGGTTCTCCAGATGTGCACTCCAAACCCTTTCTGAATGTAGGGTCCCATGCTCCCTGAATATCCTCGTTTACTTATACTTATTTATAAGGGATAACTTTCCGTGGCATTTTAAAAGATATACCTACAGAAATGAATTATGAAAGGATAAGATATAAAGGAAGTACATATAGATGCTCTTATATTTTACTACCACATCTAAATGTATCAACTGTACATACTCAGGCTGTGAATTATATCCCACGAACTGGAGAATGTTGATTCCTAAATCCTTTTATGATAATACAGCCACCATTAGCTTTCAGTATTTCATACCTTTGTAAGTAATGTGTGATGACTCGTAACCAATGTAATTGCATTTTCTTCCTTCCACATGGTGTGAAAGCATAGTCATAACTTGAGTTTTTACCCTTTTCTAATGATGTTAAGACTCTGTGATTTAACTTATATGAAAAACCTATAGTTTACTATTTTGCAAAAGAAAAATAAAGAGAGAAAGATACCAAAAAAGGATGAATGAGAGAGGGAGGGTAGAAATGAAGGGGAAAAAAAACCTAATTGTTTCTAAGTAGAATGCAATAAATAATTCTGACTGTTGGAATCAGGAAGGAACCTTAAGTGAAATATTACAGTAACCAACAGAAAGTGTCTCATGTCCTACACCCATAATGGCACAGAATCCTTTAGGAATTTTCAAGACAATGGGAGAATAGCAGAGCCCGAAGCAAGCAAGGTAATGTGTGAGGAAGCACAGGAAGCTGAGTTGATTTGGCCAAGACTTGGAGGGAGCTGTCCTGGATGCTAGAAATGGTCTATTTCTTGACTGAGTCAGTGGCTACAAGTCAAAATGTATGCTTTAAATCTGTGCATTTTATTGCATTCAAATTATGCCTCATTAAAAAAAAGCCTAGGCAAAACAGGAAGGAGGGAAGGAAGGAAGGAAGGAAGGAAAGGAAAAAAGAAGAAAGAAGGAAAGAAAAAAGTAGGTAAAAATTAAAAAATATACAAACTAGATAATAAAACAAACTGGGAAAAACAAAGTGGGTTGATCCAGATGACATTTCCTAGGTGCCAATCTGCTTTAGGATGCTATTCTTTGCTCATGGACACATACCTTTTGGTTTTGGAGCCAAGTGTTCTGCACTCTAAAAAGACCATTTTAAGACAGAGGGAGTTTCTCAACTCTTGAGTTTTCTCATTTATTCCCTTCATTATCTCTTCTTTTAATTCATTGTTCATTTTTGTTATCAGCTCATTTGGAAGACAAATTAGGGCCAACACTTCAGCATTTGGGAGCAGGAAAAGACTTTCTCAACTTGTCCCCTAAAATGAAGGAAGTAAAGTAAAAAATCAGTGATTGGGATGCCATAACGCTAAAAAGCTTTTCCACTGCCAAGGAAATAATCAAAAGAGTCAAGAGGTTTCCTACAGAATTGGAGAGACTCATGGGCTGTGATTCCTCTGACAGGGGTCTCATATCCGGAATCTACAAAATCCTCAAGAATCTCAACTACAAAATACTAACAACCCAATCAATAAATGGGCCAAAGAGCTAAATAAAAACTTCACAACAGAAGACATTGATCAAGCCAATGAATACACGAGAAAGTGCTCTAAACCACTAGTAATCAGAGAAATGCAAATGAAAACTACATTAAGATATCACCTCACGCCAGTCAGATTAGCAAAAATGAAGAAAATAAACGATAATAGATGCTGGAGGGGTTGTGGAGAGATAGGCACACTAGCACACTGTTGGTGGAACTGCAGACTGGTACAGAGCCCCTCTGGAAAGCAGTGTGGAGAATCCTCAAAAAACTAGGGATGAGCTCACCATATGATCCTGCTATTCCTCTCCTGGGTATTTTTCCACGGAATTTAGAATCAGCACATTACAGTGACACAGCAAAATCGATGTTCATAGCAGCTCAATTTACAATAGCTAAATTATGGAAACAACCCAGATATTCCTCACTGGATAAATGGATCCAAAAACTGTGGTACATATATACCATGGTTTTATTCAGCAATTAGAAATAATGATATGGCAGCCTTTGAAGGTAAATGGATGGCTATGGAAGAAATTATGCTGAGTGAAATCAGCATAAACCAGAGAACCAAGAGTCAAATGTCTTCACTCATCTGTGGAGGCTGCAGCTAGACCTGACCATTGAGAAAGGAGGTCTATTATCATGTTTTAAACCCAGATAAGGTGTAATGTCATACAACCTAAGGCATTTGTAGACGTATTGGGAAGGGGGTGGGAAGGGATAAGGGTGGGTAATTGGGGGTAAATCTAATTTTCAGAATTTATATATATATATGTATATTATTTTGTTAGAAGCTTGTTTGGTTGTTCAACAAATAAATTTCTGAATAAAATTAAAAAGGACAGCAGGGAGACTGAAGTTAGGATAACAGTGTGGTTTTTTTTTCAATATTTTGTGAAATGTGTGCTTAAAAGAGAGAATAAAACTTGTCAGTGGTAAGTTAAGGGAAAGTACGTGTTTTAAAAGATAATTTGAAAAAAATTCCCCAAGTTCTCAGAGCTTGCTATATTAATTAATTATTCAATGATTAAAAATAGATAAAGACTAAGGGTATAGCTCAGTGGTAGAGTGCCTAAAATATAAAAATAGATAAAATATACTGATCATTTCCCACATGCCAACCCCTGTGCTAAGTGCTTTAAATACATCATTGGATTTGACCTTTATGTGAATACTTTCATTACCCTTTTTTACTGTTAAGGGAGCTAAAACTTTGGAAGGAAATTTGATGAAGTTTCTGATTACTAATGGCCTTACAGCACAAAATCCATACTGTAAAACACTGTACTTGGCGATATTGACTAAAGGAGGATAAAGAAAACAGCATTCATAAAGGACAAACATATCAGGAACCAAACGAAATCCATTCTTCTGCAGACAATTTCCATGGTGATTACCCATCGTGGTGCTTTTGGGATAACCAATCTTCACTTAATGGACAAGCTAGGTAAACCAGTCCTTGATCTCTTTAAAATATCATCTGTAAAATATAATGTCCTATGTCCCTGACACATGCTCCTCTCTTGTGGGCAGGCCATTGCACATGCCTAAACTTTTATTCCTAACAGATGGGCTGAATAGTTATTCATAGTCCTTTCAGTTTATTAGAGTTATTATAAAATTATTCAAACTATTAAGGATGAGACAACTTCCAAAATATGAGTGCAAAAACTAGTTTCTTTTATTCTTTTGGAATCCATATTTGTTGCTTTGTAGAATCGCAATCCAGGTAGGCCATTCAGGTACTATTTATATGTAATCTATGAATAAATAAGAAAAAATAAAGAAAAGCTAACTACAAATTGTTCACTCTGTCAGGCATTTAACAAAAAAGGAATATTAGCAAGAAAACACACTCAAGTTCCGTCATTATCAGGGAAATTTTAATTCAAACAACACTGCCATGCCACTGCAGGAATTTCGAGTTGGCTACAGCACAAATGACTGACAGGACCTAGAGTTAATGACAGTAGATGAGGAGTAGCTGGATCTCCCTTCTACACGGGGGGTACAGATTAACGCAATCACTTTGGAAACAGATAGCATGATGACAATTACATGCACCGTGATCCAGCAATTCTACTGGAAGTCTGTTCTATCCAAGATAAAGGTAGTGTGTCCAACAACAGTCACTGATATGTGTAGTCACACTGTAATGCAACAAAGAAGGAAGCAGTCCAAATGCCTACTACTGATGGAATGATACGATGGTCTAATTAAGGAATGGAATGGTTCAGAGGAACAAAATGAGTACAAGAGGCTTACACCAAACACCATGGGGGAATCTCACAGATACAAGTTTGAGCCAAAGAAGCAAAACACAAGTGCATATTCCACATGATTCCATTTAAGTAAAGGTCAAAACCACATAGAAATGACCTCTGGAGATAGAAATCAAAGTTCTGCTCACTTTGTGGAAGATGGAGAGGGACTGGGAGGAGGCCCAGGAGAGGCTCTTGGGGTGTTGACAGGGTTCCATTTTTGGTCAAGGTAACAATTACAAAAGTGTATTCTCTTGAGTAAAATGTTCCAAAAATTTATACTCACACTTATGTTTTGTGTATTTTCTCCATATATTCAACTTTAAAAGCTTAAACAGAATTATTTTCATACAAGTTCTGAGAAAAAATAAACAATAAGAATGGGCAGAAAATCCTGATCCAAAGTTTTGCTTTCTACAGTTTCAATCACCTGTAATAAACTGTATTGGCAAAGTATTTAATGGAAAACCCCAGAAATACTGTAAATATTCTTAAGTTTTAAACTGTGAGCTGTTCTGAGTATCATGATGGAATCTCATGCTTTCTTGCTCTGAATAAAGGAATCACTCTTTGTTCAGCATATCCATGCTGTGTAGTTACTAACCCATTAGTCACTTAGTAGACCTCTTGGTCATCAAATCCACCGTCAAGAGTGTCTCAGTGCTTCGGTTCAAGTGACCCTTATATTACTTAATAAAGACCCCAAAACTCAACAATCGGAATACTGGCAATTTAGATATGCTAAAGAAAAAGCTGTGAGGTAATTACTTTAAGTGAAAAGGTGAAAGTTCTCAACTTAATATGGAAGGAAAAAATCATATGTGGAGGTTGCTAATGATGTTTGGTAAGAATATATCTTCTTGAAGTGTGAAGGAGGAAAACAGTGCTAGTTTGTCTGTGGCACTCAAGTTGAAAAAGTTACCATCACAATGGTAACACAATCCAAAATCAGAGGAAAAGCTATGGAAATACCTTGAATATTATCGAGTACATACATGCAAAGATATTTCACTTAAGTATAAAATAGTTAAATGATTTAAGGTATATGTGCTTATACCTATTTGTATCTCATGCTTTATGTACATTCATATGTGCTGAACAACCAAATACCATACCTAAAGGCAGGATGTAAAAGCTTCTCTTGTGTTGACAAACAGATATCTATAACCTCTGGAGTGTCAGAAATCTTGACACTGTAGGACTTCAAACACTTCTTTCAAGCATTCAGTTGTTCTCTCCTAAAGAAGGGGAAGTAGATTTTTACCTCTTACCTGAAGATTAGTAGGTGTTCTGGTCATCTCAGTTTGGCATCTTCGTTTCCTTCCACATCTATTTGACATCTGCTATCTTTCAAGTTTCTTAAAAATGGTAATCTCTCTTGGAAACTTTTTCCAGAAGAGAATAATTTGTAATGATCCGAAACTGTATTAAAAAACATGAACTAAAATAAAATTTCAAATAGCATATATTTTAGTGAAAAATACCAGATAAACAAGTGCAAAAGTAAAAAGAAGTTTAATTTGTGTCACAATAAATGCTCAAAATACATTTTTTTCCTGCGGCATAGCTGGGTGAATGTGTCTTATTTTTTTTTTTTTTTTAAGATGGGGAGAGAGAGGAGAGAGACAGAGAGAGAGAAAGAGGATCAACTTTATTTAGTTTTTCACTTAGCTTTTGTTGCTCTGATGCTTCCTTGTATACATGGTGCTGGGATTCGAACCTGTGTACTTATGCATGCCAGGTGAGCACCATAACCACTGAGCCACCACTCCAGTCCCAATGTGTCTCTTTTTTAAGTTGAAAAAAAGACTATAAATACAATCGGCTTTCGCTTTCTGCCATCTCCACCCATAGCTCCAATCCTTTGTCTCACAGAAAACTTTCTTAGAATTTATATGAATTTCTGAAGCCTATGCTGCCGCAGTCGCCGGCTCCATATTCATAATCTCTCCCCTGCAGCACTTTTCTCCTGTGCAGTACATGAACATGACAGAGACTACTTTCCTCACTTTCTCCAAAACATACTTTTCAAAGTCTGTTTATCATAATAAATATTCACATCTTGGCCCCTCAGTTAGTCCTAGCTCGAGGTACTTTTCACTGGCAGTTTTTCTATCTGAAGTCTGATTCTCCCTAGATGATGGGATTCCTCCTTCGGCTCCTGGAGTTTGCTCCCCTCCTCTGAAGTCGTTCTAAAATGGCCCATTCCCCTCCCATAGACGAAGATTCCATTGCCTGTTTCTTGTTCCTCAACTCTTTCCAGCACTGCCCAGAAAGCCTTCCTATCTAAGTAAATTAATTCACCCTGAAATGTGCTCTTAAACTGACAATTTATTTTCTAGAGGGAATATGGGTTGACAGGCCTGAAAGCTACACTTTTAGCCTAATGAAGAGGATGGAGCCACCATTATTCCTGATCCTCTGATGAGGCCTCCCTCACTGCCATTCACTCTCCAGCTCCAGAACTGGTGAGCCCAGCACTGGCTTGCCTGCTCCCCCTCCTGCCTCTTACCTGTCTGAGCCAGTTCTCCCCATCAAGGAAAGGCCTAAATTCCTAAGCCAAGCTGAGCCATTTAGTCACTTGGTAAAAAATGACCCAGGAAATATGCTTTGCATACATCACAGACAAGGGTTTAATGTGTTCTGTGCCTGTGTCCCAGGCTTCCTGGGGATGGCACGAAAGGAGAACGTATGACTGTCCAGTTCCAAACCCTGAAGAAGGAAACTAGGTATTCAGCATTTGGGTCAAGAGATGCATCAGAATAATGGCTAATCTAAGTTCTAGAAATCCAGATATGAGGACGGACTTTGCCCAAGTAGGAAAGCATTTTTAATTCAGGTATTTCGATTCAGATTATTCGGAAGAGCATTTCAGATAATAAGAGTCTTGAGCATCATCAGCTCCTCTGGAGCCAGGAGTCTGGGAAAAGCCATTAATGGAATGTCTATGAAAATCCTGAAGGGTCAACTGGTCCCTGGAGACTCTGAAAGCTTTCACTTTCCCTCCAGGGTTGAGGCTACAGAACCAGTGCAGATTCTGCTCTGAGCAGTGAGTCTTTGCATCACACTGCTAACTTAACTGTCTTTTTGTCCCTTCTTAGGGATTCAGAAGCTGTCTTTCATCAACCTTGTTCTCAGTCTCAGAGTTCGGCTGTTTTGTAATTATACGCTATCCTCTGTACATCCTTTCTTCCCATTTCCTGAACTGACTTCCATGCCTCATACTGAAAGCAATGTGGTTCTCTATGTCACCGAAATGCTTGTTTTATGCCTTCTCAGTTCCCAGCGAATCAGACTGAAAGCCGGGAACAATGGAATCGCTGCTCAGAAAACTACCATCACTGATAACCAATTACAGTGTTAAAAGCCAAATCTTGTAAGCTTCCCCTTCTGCCCCACAGGGATACAGAAAAAGAGCCTGGTGTGTGGAAACAAAGCAATCACTTAAAATGTAACAAGACACATTCCCAAACTAAAGCCATGACTCACCCTGCACATGCAATATTGATATTTCAGATTATATATAATTGAACTGAGGTTGCAGTTTATTTTCCAAACTCAAACATGTGTTTAATTAGAACAAAATGTGCATCTCCATAACACTGAATTTTAAGTACCAAGTTCTAAAGTTTATTGATTGATGATTATTGTGGGGAAACATGAGCTCTTATGCATAAATCTTTTGACAGGAGCTGTCTGTCAAAAATAATGATCCTTTTAAAACTCATGAATAAATAATGATGCAGGTCCACTTTACATAAAAATACATACTCATTTACACTCTGTCCACTGAAATGAAATATGGTTATTTAAAATAATGACTCTGTGATGGGTGAGTAATGAAACATTATTAATTTAATACACATGGTATTTTATACTCACTCTCCAATTACATGCATCTATTTTCAATATTAACACATTAGGCCGTTTTAAAAGACCTTTAACAAAATGTCTGGTACAGAAAATTCTTTCATGGACAAGATTGTGAATTTTAATTCTACCACACTGGGGTCTCATTTTGGTTACAAGCCGGAAAGTAATAACCTGGCTGTCACTGTGGTGGTGTTTTATTGTCTTCCCTGACTTGGAGCATCCAGGAGTAGCCGCCTCCTTTTCCTCCCATAGGAAAAAGCATAAATATAGGCAGGGAGAGACAGAATGCCATTTGCCTTTCTTCATTCTGTCCCATCTGGAATTCAATTCTGTTAATGTCTTTTCTCCGTTCATTCCTTCTTTATCCCTCCCTCATTTTCCATCTGTACACCGAGTAAAAGTAAGAGATGATCATGGTATTTGGCAATCTCTGGGTGCTTTCACCAGTTATTCAGGAGCAGAGGGATAGGAATCTAGGAAAATGATATTCCAATTCCACCTTTTTTTCCTTTTAAAAGATTGAGGTTTACTCTTCTTCCTGAGACTTTCCAGTTATTTTCTCATGCCCCTTTCTTTTCTCTGTAGTCATGACCCAACATCAGGAGTGATAGTGAAAAGAGGATCTGTCAGGAAGTGGTGTGCTCAAATTTGGAAATATGGAAAGAGGGAAATGATCTACTTTCCTTTCTTCTACATTTCTAAGATGGGCCATTCAAATCCACAGCTGGTTTTCAAAAGCCTGGGTTCTGGAAAATGAGGAAGGCTGATGTCAGTCTCTGTCACCGTTTTGTAGATGGGGAACTTGAGCTGTAATCAAGTGATGTGTGGTGTCCACACCTACACAGAGGCATTCGGAAGAGTCAAGCAGATAAACCTTTTGGTTGGAAGCACAGTGCACACTGAACATGGCATTCTTTCCAAGACTCATGACGGGGGCCTTCTAAGCACTGTTCCCTGATGCCTCTCTTCCTGTCATGTCAAGACAAGGGTCTACCGCCTCGGTCACATGCCGTTTTCCAAACTGAGAAATGCCCATGAATTAAAAAGACCTTGTTTCACACCTTCTTACTTTTTCTTTTCTTCTTAATATCAGGAATTGAACCCGGGAGATCTTTGCCACTAAGCCTCATCCCATCGCTCTTTATTTTTTATTTGGAGATGCTCTTGCTGAGTTGCTGAGGTCACAAAGTTTATGAAATCTGTCTCAAACTTTAGATTTTCCTGCCTACGCCTTCCAGGTTGCTGGGATTCCGGGTGTGTGCCACGGTACCCAGCCTGCTTCAAGCTTTCAATCAACTCGTTTAAGTAACTCAGCCACTGTTGTTCTGCCTCTAAACAATTTCCTCATTTGGAGAATAAAGTATTCACATTTTTCCAATTTGAAATCAATCTGGATTTAAGAATTTTGTGAAACCTTTATGATAATTTAGATCCCCTGTCATTTGCAGTAGAAAGTTTGGAAATCCTGAGGTTACCATGGAGAGTTCAAAGACAAATAACAAGTGAAATTTATTTTAAATCCTTGCTAAAGTCAGTCATTTCTTAAAATAGACCTGAAAAATCTTAACTTAAATGTCTTTCTAATGAATGTTTCATGCAGAAGTGTGATTTAAAGTGATTCATAAAAATATACATCTGCAAACTTAATGTTTGGATTTACCTCTCACATAGTTAAAAGTGTGAATTTAGACATGACACAGACATGGGGTCAGGGTAGGGTTAACTTCAACTAGCAAATAGTTTCCTTTTAATCTTCTTCCACATGAGCTCTCTGAACTGAGAATGAAAATTAAATTGTTTCTATGTGTGTCCTATTTTATTTGCTTATTTTTATGACTAGATTGGCTGTTTTTCCTGCTATTACTCAATTATCTCTCAGAGTTACCGTCTTCTGCACTTTATACATGTTATGAGGCTTTACTGCTCCTCAAGCAATAAACCTATAGATTTTTATAGATATTAGTCAAAGTATTATTCAAACATCCAAATAAACTTAGAACATAATTTTAATTACATTTCATTGTGCAATATAATACTTATGAAAATAATGTTAAGTCAATAAGTAACAAATTTTGGAATTTGTGCCAAGAGCAGCATTGAATTAAAGATAAAAAGAAAGACCATTATGAAGATCAGTCATGAACCTGAATAAAAGAACACTGCAGGACATCGAATTCACCAACATTCCCCAAACAGGAGTTAGCAGCAGGGGAAATGGAGCATTATTAATTCAAACATTTCTTTTTAAGAAGTTTAGGAATCTCTAAAAATGTATACCATTTGGGAATATTTTTCTGTTTGTGAATAAATCTGTTTTATTTTATACCTTAGAGAGATAACTTCTGTTACTGATTTTTGTTTGTCTCCAAAAATATGCATATACGAGTGTTTAGATGCAGAAGCAATGATGGAAAGTAAAATTGAACTTACACCGCAACCACCATGCATGCCCACTTGACTAGTGAGTGACAGCCAGGCTACGGCTGACATGGCCTTCACTTTTAGGGCCTTCATACCCTGGACTCAATTTACTAATTTTTTGTTTATTTTCTCAGCTGTTTTTACTGCCACATTTATCATCACATTAATCTCCACACAAATGAACATCTATTAAAGTCAAACCTTTAGAGAGTTAGTTCAGCCTTCCATATCTTGACCAAATAGAGAAAATCAACTTTATGGAGGAATAGAGGAAATCAAAATAGTTTAATTATTTTTCAAAACAATAATTTATTCACATATGGAGTGCATGTGAAAATAAATGGGCAAAATTTGACATTCGAGTTACTTGCTTCACATACTGCAATGAATTATGAACTCAGATGTTTAACTTTGCTGTTTTTATACCTTTGTGTTTTTGTTGATTCATATAGTTGTTTTTTCTTTAAAGAGAGAGGGATAGTGTGGGGGGGCAGAGAGAAACAATTTTTATTTAGTTTTTCATGTGGCTTTCATTGCTCTGAGACTTCGTTGTGTACATGGTGCTGGGGTTTGAACTTGGATACTCATGCATGCTAGGCAAGCGCCATAATCGCCAAGCCACTGCTCCAGCCCCTGATTCATATAGTTGTAACAAATCTTTTGAAATGAAGCATGTTTAAAAGACTTTCTAATGGGGGAGAAAGTTTCTAAAACACGGTGAGAATAGCTTTACCTCTGGCTTCTTCTTTTGGTTGCTTTACCATCATTTGTGTGACAAATCACTGCCAAATCCTGGGAGTCATGATTGTAAAAATGTAAAATTGCACAGACACAAAACAATAAAATAGTAAATACTGCATGAGGCTATTTGTATGAAGGACAAGGCGATGCTCCTAGAAGCAGGACTGCAGCTGTCTTAAGGACTGGGAGTACAGTGAATGGGTAAGAGTGGGAAAGGGCTTTGGTTTCTGGAAATATTTATGCATTTAATCTGGTTGCTGGTTAGGCAATGTGTTCATCTTTTAATTTTATGAGCTTGGGTATAATAGTTTTCTGTATGGTTAATATATTTCACTAGAAAGTTTAAAAAAAGGAAGAAAGAGAAGTCAAAATAAAAATTTTTAACTGATTTTTTTTCCCCAAATTCTATCATGCGAAAATTGTCTTCATAGTACATGATTCCCACCAGAAGTGAAATACTTTTAGGTGACTCAGCAACATCATTTTCAACATTTATGAATGTCCTGTGCAATTGTAGATTTCTATTTGCTCTTTACATTTTTCTTCATTTTATTCTCTGTGCTCACTCTTGGGACTGTCATTACACATGGCTTCCAGTGACCTTCCCATCCTCCCTTTTCCTTTTTCTCCTTATCTGCTGTGGAATAGAGAAGAAACAGATAATAAAGTTTAACACACTCTTGATAAGCTTGATTATCCACTACTGTCAAATTTTGCAGTCAAACTCAGTGACGATCTGAATGACTGCCTTCTGCAAACTTAAGTTTGCCAGAAATCTGACCTTTGAATAAATGAGGCAGTTCTGTCTCTAACTTCAAAAACCAGTAACCTCAGAGAGGAGCTCAGATTTCTGCAGTCACCTTCCACATGTCCAGGGATTAGTTTAAATAAGATCCTTAGAAGATTTTGTTGTTATTTTAGTCTCTTTTTGAATACTTCCAAAGGTTTTCTAAAACAACTGTTGCTAACCAAAATATTCTATTGCCAAATATTTTTTTTAAAGAAAGAGGGACAGTAAGAGGGAGAGAGAGAGAGAGAGAGAGGGAATCAATTTTATTTAGTCTTTCATGTGGCTTTTGTTGCTCCGACACTTTGTTGTATGCATGGTGCTGGGGTTCGAACCCGCATCCTCATGCATGCCGAGCAAGCACCCAACCACTAAGCCACACTCCAGCCCCAAATATTTATTATTAATAAGACTATTTACACTTTCTCTTTTTAAAAGCTTATATCTACTTCACTATAATTTCTGTTCATTAGTCCTAAGACTAAGTTATGAAAACAAAAACAAAACAAAAAAAAAATAAAAAACAAAGTAGGTTTCCACTACTGAATCTTAACTTTGGCTCTGCATCAGGGTGATCCAGGAGTTTCATGCCAGCCAGAGGTTCAGGTGCCACCCTGAGAGGTTCTGATTCTGTAGGTCTGAAGTGGCCTCAGCCCTTTCTTCTCACATTGGAACACGGCCACCTTGTTTTCTTTCCTTCTCAAACCCTTGTGTAGCCCTAATTTCTTCCGCTGTTGAAAGGCTTGGTTTGCACATCTCTTCTTACTCTGGTCACTGTTGCCGAACGTAACTGTCTGAATGTGTTTCATAAATGTAGCATCTGAGTGAACTCAAAGCTGCAGATGGGGTCTGACCAGAGCTATACTGAACTTTTCCTGTCCATCATCTAGATGCTAAGCTTCTATTGCTGCAGCTTAATGATATATTTGCTTTTTAAAAAGTTACGTGGACTGCTATAGTATGCTGCAGGTGTGGCCGGTACAGGAGGTTTTCCGGGTATGTCCTTTACTACCTATCTATTTCCCAATCCCTTCTTTCCTTCGGTCCGTGATTGGTGAGTGCTAAGTTTGGCTCTTTATTTTCAGTGGGAAACAAGATAAGATGCAGCCCCTGCTATGCCAGGACCGAAAAATCAGACGAGCAAGTCAGCGATTGTATCCTAATAGGGTGTTTCCCACCTATGCTGCCCTGGTACAAGTGACTCATAAACGACCCTAGCTTACTTAGCCAGAAAGGAATGAGTATGCGGACAGCATTCCTGAAGGTGTGCAGCTCAACTCATCTTGTTTGCGTGCAGTGCCAGAATCTTGCCTTCCTTGGTTGGGTGGCTTCTGTATTTCACCTTGGTGTCTACACTTAACAAGGTCTGGAAAGGTTTTTAAAGTCGGGCCTTCGTAGGTATGGCAAGAGGAATTCGTGAGAATGACCAGACTTCAGCTGTGCAGTGAGATCTATACACCTTTTATTTGATGGTCTTGTTTTCCCCAATCGCGGTCACTAGAGTGGCAAGAGTACCATCCCTTTTCTGGTTCCCTGTAATGAGGTTTCTGGGCTGTCATTCTAAACCTATTACTGCTCTCAGAGTGCCTACTGATGGAGCTGCCTGAAGAATGATTTCGTAGCTTAGACACTGCTTTAGTCCCAAGCCATTGTTGCCTGTTGGGCGAGGTGGGAGGAGGAACTGCACGTTGCAGCCACACTGATTTTTGTTTTGCATGTGGCCATCACTGATCCTTTCTGAGGTCTGACTTGTGCATATTCCTGTACTTGGGTGGGCATTTTTAATTCTCTTCGAATGCAACAGCCGCTTGTTCAGTGGTGTTCCAAAGTCATGGCAGCTCACGGAGCTAAGACATTTCCACAGGAGTCTTATGAAACACTTTTGGCAGCAGGAACCCAGGGCCTCCTGGCCTAACCCCTGAGTGCCAGCGTTTGGTGTTATGGATACATTATTTCCTCTTGTTGGTTTGGGGCTAGAATTACAAGTCTGTCATGACCATTTTGGATCTTGATTCTGTTCTGAATTTTAAACTCTCTGAAAATTTCATAGTTTTGGCTCCTTCAAGGTTATGAATCCTGAATCAATGCTCTAAATGTTTCACATTAATAATAGAGAAGTGAGAATATATCAGAAAACCAGAGGTGAACATCAATCCACTAATAAATACTAATGTTTTATTTATTTATGACTAGCCTGCCCAAATGTTTTTTTTTTTCTTTCACACTTCATATCATGAAGTATCTAACACAGGCTGAAAAGCCCTACACAAAAGCATTCAGCTTATCAAACTGTCACAAAGTAAATAGTATATTTCTTACCCACATCAGGAACCAGAGACCCTCTCCCAACGTTGCTCAGTCCTTACCCGCTTCTGTTCCTCAGCCCAGCTACTTTGGAAGTTGCTATTTTGCTTTGCAGTTTTGACCCCTTAGTATGAGAATTAGCTTTAAGTATTTCTTAAAATTTATATAAATGAAAGCATACACTGATGTCTTCTTTTGTATTTAGCTTGACTATGTGTACTTCATGTGGTATATCCTTTGATGAAAAGAAATCCTTAATTTTAGTATAGTCTAATTTATCAATTTACCTATCAATGTAAACATTCTTTCTTTACTCAGATCACTAAGATAACCTCCTATTTTACACCTTCGAAACTTTGCCTTGCATTACTTTTTGCATGTAGAGAGCTAATGTATTTAGAATGATTATTGCACCATGTAAGGCAAGGGACCAAGAAGCACTGTATCACTGAATATCCGGTATCCCTGGGACTGCTTCTTGAGGAACCATTTCTCTTATTGCTCTGTTGTCGTTTGCTGCAAATCAAGCATCCACGTGTGCAGGGGTTGCTTCTGATTTCTAAACCGTCTACTTACCTACTTCTCTTTGTACAAAGATCAGTGTCTTGGTTACTGAGCTTTACAATGAGTCTTGATACTTGAGAAAACAAAGCCTCCCATCTTTTCTTCTTCAAGAGTGACTTGCCTAATCTTGATTATTTGCATCCTACACAAACTTTAGAATCAAATTTTCAAAATAATAATGTTTCAAAAATAATACAAACAGGGCTGGAGCATTGGCTCAGCAGCTACGACACTTGCCTGGCATGCATGAGGATGCGGGTTCGAGCCCCAGCACTGTGTATACAACGAAGTATCCGAGCAATGAAAGCCACATGAAAAACTAAATAAAATTGTTTCTCTCTTTCACAGTCCCTCTCTTTTATAAAATAATAATAATAATACAAACAAGGAAGTCACCTTAAAATTTCATATAGTATTTTATTGACTAAACAGGAGGAGCATTTTTTAGGTATTTCCTCTATCTCCACTTTGCAAAGTGTTTACTTTTTTAAATCACAAATGTATGCTATTCCTTATTAAATATTCCTTTTGCATCTATTAAGTTGATCAGATATTTTTATTTCTCCTATTTTCTCTATTCTACACACTGATTGACATCTTATTATAAAATCAACCTTGAATTCCTGGAATAAACCTTAGTTCTGGCTTATTATCCTTTGTATACATTACCAGATTTAATGAGTTAACGTTGTGTGTAAGACTTTTTCACCTAAGTTCATGAGTGAGAATATTTAGTAAGTTTCCCTGCACTGTCTTTTTTGGGTTTAGAATCAAGGTTATATTGACCTGATAAAATGAGTTAGGAAATTTCTCTCTTTTTCCCTCTCCAAGATTAATTTCATTCTATTCCTTAAATGTTTGATACAATTCATTGGAGAGAATAAGGGAGTTTTCTTTGTGGAAGCACATTTAATTAGAAAATCAATCCGTCAACTAATTATAGAACAATCAAGTTTTCTATATTCTCTATTTTGCTTTAAATATCCAATTAATTAGCCTAAAGTTCATAATTATTATTTTATTTTCTTTGTATTGTCAGTACTGATCTCTTGTTTTTAAATTTGCTTCACCACACAAATTTTTAAAATATTTTTAAATTCTCTTTTAATTTTTATGTATTTTTTAAAATTAAATGTTTTAAAATATTTTAAATAATAATTTTCACATTAGAAATGTAAACACTTTTTATATTACCAAAAATTACATTTTCACATTTTATTAGAAAATAATATATTAATTTATTTAACTCACTGATTAGTTGCTTTTCTGGATTTCCACAAAAGAAAAGATTTTTAAATTTAAGTTTTACATTGATTTCTAGCTCAATTTTATTGTGATCAATATAATTTGTAACATTAGAAAGTTGTTAACCACATATTTAATCAGTAGACATAAAGTAACAAAACAAATAAATAAATAAATATTAAACAATTAAACCTTGGAAATTGGTTAGACTTGAAGTTTACTTTATAGACTAGCATATTTTTCCCTAAATTTCATATTATGGGGCTGGAGTGGTGGTTCGGCGGTTATGGTGCTTGCCCAGCATGCACAAGTACAGGGGTTCAAACCCCAGCACCACATACACAACTAAGTGTCAGAGCAACGAAAGTCATGTGAAAAATTCAATAAAAATTGATTCTCTCTGTCTCTCTCTCTCTGTCTCACTGTCCTTCTCTCTTTTAAAAAGAAATTATTCTCTCTCTCTGTCTCTCTTTTTTTAAAAAAGAATTCATATGTTACAGGACTTCTTGGATAGCATTCTGTTCACTTATGTATAAATATCTACTAGAGAAATTTGTTGTCAAATAATGTCAAATCTTTATCCTTACTGGTTCATTTACTTGGTTGATCAGTCTAGAAATAAGTATTTAAAAAATCTCCCACTATGATATCCAGATCTATTTATTTTTCTTCTTGCTTTGATCAATTTTGAATTGTGTATTTCAAGGCTATTACATACAGGTAAATAAGAATTCATTTTCCAGGTGAATCAAAACTTCATCAGTATGATATAGTTTTTTTAATTTTTATTATATAAACATAGTCTTACAACTAGGAGGGGTGCATTGTCAAACATATGATATAGTTTTTACCTCTAATATTTATTTTCCTAAAGTTTACTTGCCTGATTTTAGTATAGCGACACAAGATTTCTTTTGATTAGTATTCACATGTATTTCTTATTCTAGCCTTTAATTTTAAGCTTTCTATGTGTTGATGTTATTGATAAGACTTTTATTTTTCAATTTGACAATCTTCTTTTTTTAATTATAGAACTTAGCTTATTTATATGTACCAATTTCTGTTCTATGTTCCTTTCTCTTCAATTATTGGCTTCTTTTTCATTAATGTATTATTTTCGTATTCTTTCCATGGTTACACAGAGATTGTAACATACGTCTTTGACTCATCAAAGACTAAATTAATTGTACTCTAATCACCTTCAGAAGTAATGAAAATGCCTCAGGATTTTTTTTTTTCATTTTCTTCTTCATGCCAACTCATTGTTAGCATGTTTTCAAATTCTACATACATGATATGCCCCGAAACCACTTATTGTTTTAGACTGTTAATACTTACTTTGATATATTTATATTTTTATCTTATACATTCTTTTCAGCTCAAAAGGAAATCTGTAGGATTCATGTTAATATTGACATTTAAAGAAAGGTGAGTATTTAAAGAAAATGCTATTTGTCTGAAAACTATTTTTATTTTACTTCATTATTTTTCAGTACTGGGGAATTGAACCCAGAATCTCACACATGCTAGGCATGTGCTCCACCACTTATCTGCACCTCCAGCCCCTTACTTTTATTTTTGAAGGATAAATAACTATAGAAGTCTACATGTGCAATTCATGGGTTTCTGTTTGTTCATTTGTTTCAGACTTTTAAGATGTATTCCATGTTTTCCATATAGTGCTACTTTTGAGTACCCAATTGCCAGCCAAATTTTTGATCATTAAATATATTCCATTTTTTACTGCTTTTAATAGATTATCATGGTCTTTTTTTCTGTTCTTCGGTTGTTGTTTCTTTGCTTTTGATTTACTAGTTTTAATTTGTCTCTCTGTGGCTTCCTTTTGTTTTGAAATTTTAAAGCTTTCTTAATATTTTCTATTACTTTTAGAGAATCCACAGCATTATTTCTTCAGGTGGATTCAATTCAGCACTGTCTTATGAGACCATAACACACACACTTTCTCTCTATTTTTTGGTGTCTCTTACTCATTCTGCTTTCCATTGTTTTGTCTCTCCATGTTTCATTCTGAATTTCTCTTTTCTCTCTCTCTTATTTCTACTTCATTAATTCTCTAGCTGGCTGTAATCCGATATTAACCCATTTATTTGGGTCTTGTTTTTTAGTTATTATGTTTTTCAATATTACAATTATAATGAGGTCCACTTTCTTTTTTATTTGTCCCAAATAGTCTTACATATCATTGTTACATATCATACATGCATGGCTATTGACATAGTGAGATAGTAAGTTAGGGACAATCCTAGTCCAGGATCTCCCTGCCTTCATTCATTCCCCGATCATGTCTACTCTGTAATACCCCCATACTATAACTGGAAATGAATATATCCATTTTTATTAATTTTTGAAATGTCTGAGTTTCTCTGCCTGCCTGTGTATAGTTAGGATTATCATGGGAATTGAGTGTTCCCAGTTGTATTGATAACCCCCCTTGTCTCTCGCTTCCCTCTCTGCCTAGCTCCCTTCTCCCCCACCTTCGTAGTTATGGTTCCTCCAGCTTATGTGAAATTTCAACTATAGTGAGTTTATTATTTAAACTTAGCTAACTTTCATCCTATCTTAGGTTTTACTCTAACTTCCATATATGAGAGAAAACATTTGGTCCTTAAGTCTCTGTGTTTGGGCTATTTCACTCAGCATGATTTTTTTCCATTTCCATCCATTTAGCTACAAATGCCATGATATCATTCTACTAGTAGAGTAGAACTCCATTGTGTATATATATACATATATATATATATACAGTTTTTTAATCCATTCATCCAGCAAGGGGCATCTGGGTTGGTTCCATAGTTTATCTATTATGAATTGAGTTGCTATAAACATTGATGTAACTGTGTCTCTGTAGTATGCTGATTCTAACTCTTTTGGGGAAATACCCAGGAGTGGGATAGCTGGGTCATGAGGTGCTTCCATCCCTGGTTTTTTGAGGAATACAAGTCCACTTTTATAGGTTAGTTACCTTACATCTGTTGAAATTTTTAAGTCATCCTTTATATTTCTTAATATGGTATGCATAATTATTTCAAAGTCATTTTCCTGTTGACTCCAATATTTAGAGGCCCATTATTCCTGGGGTCCCAACATTCATTCATGATTCAAATGTATGCAATGGACTACTATCCAGGCTCCCCAGTGTAACCTTGAAATCCAATACCATCTCACAAGATTAAAGTTACATTAAAAACACCATTGAAATCTAAAAAGTCACCTGTGGGATAAACAATTCCAAAATACTGGCTTTGTTTCCATGTGCATTGGTTTTTCTAACAGATCTTAATTGCAGTAATTTTTTATTATTTTGTTACCTTCCAAATGCCATGAAATAAATTTTAAATATATTTTGTCCAGCTTTTCTGGCAGTCCTTAGCAAGAGTGTTGGTTGAATTATCTACTCTCTTTTTATCAAACATAAGAGTCTAAATTCACATGTTTACTCTTTTTCCAAAAATATTTCAATAATTATTTCTAACTACTTCCTGGTATCAAGAGACTGATTAATGATTTTCTCTAAAATAAGTAAATAAATAATTTTAACAAAAAGAGAATTCATTTGGCTTTCCAAAAGTGATTTTATTCAAGTTCTGTTCACTACTCTCTGTGTGTTGTATGTATGTGTGTTGTGTGTGTGCATCCTCTTGCACAGGTTTTCAAGCCTTTATTCATCACATCATTCAACTTTTTGCTTGAAGCTCATTCTCCCTTCAAGTTGTGGTTTTCATAACAGAAATAAGCCACTTTCACTATGACCATTAACTAGATTTCTGAATGATTTGTTAGATTCATTTTTTTCTGCCACCTTTCTAAATGTTAGTATTCAACTAGAAATATTATGAACTTCTATGAAATTAAACTACAAGAATATTTAGTAAAGGTATGTCTTGAGAAAACATTATTCAGGAGAAAGAAGGTAGAAATGTGAGTTTCCCACGAGTTCAGTTACTCACTGTCATGACAAAAGAAAACCCATACTTGGCAGTTTAAACTATATAAACTATTAAGCTATACATAAGCAATATATTGAGGTGGACTCTGATAAGAAAGTTCAAGTGTCACTTATGATGCATGGGATATGGCAGTCGAGAAGGCATGGGCTGGGACAAAGGGGTTTTCCACCTTGGCCAGGAACATTATTTTTAAGCTGATATTATTTAGAACTGCTATAGTGTCCAAATAATAAAAGAAGGTCTGACTTGTAGCTTGATTTCACATTCCAATCTTATCTTAAGCTTTCCCCTAACAATACCCTTCCTTAATGCCCGTACTCAGAGAGAACCACTACTCCTCCTTGCAGAAAGAAGTGACCTGTCATGAGAGGGTAAACTAAAGAAACCTAAAGACCATCATTGCCATTCTATGCTATAATTTTAGTATTTTAAAAGTAAACAATAGAATACATTAAAACACAATCAATATGAACATATTTCTTTTCAAGCCTTATGTGACTATGTATCCTGATCTGATTAATATAATCAAGACAAATGAGTTAAGTCCAGAGAAATATTATTCAGAATAATATTCCAATGGTACATGCAGAGATCTTTATTAAGATTGAGACATTTTAAAATTTAAGCCTCAATTTCTTCACTCAAAAATAATAATATTTATGGCTTTTTGACTACTTCACAAAGTGGTTAAAAGAATAAGAGAGATAGCAAGTGAAAATTCTCTGGATATTGAAAAACCTGTGAACAACATAAGCCTATATTTCATAATAATACTGAACAAAGACAGAATAGGCTTCTTTTAACATGACATTTCATTCATATTAAATTGTTACTGGAAGTTTTTATGGAATAATTTAGTTTCATATAATTTCCTCCATGTCATGTTTCTTAAAACTACCCCATTCTTATTCTAAAAGAAAAAAATATACAAGCAAAACTTCTAATGCTTACATCCATCCCTTTAAAAGTAATCAGTTGGCACCTATTAACTGTTTATTATCTCAGCATATACCAAACTAACAAAATAAAGTAGAAAGGATGCTCTAAGTTCTCCTGAATTTCTAGTTTTTCTAATAGACTTCAAGTTGTATGATCTAGACTCAATCTGAGTATGCCTCCAAATCTGGTCCATTTTCTTTGTCATGTTTATGTAACTGAGTCTTAAATTTTTGCCATCTATTATTTTATATTTTCATCACAAAATTATTTCATTTTCTCTGTTGCATTTTAATTTTTGTTTGCATGTATTTATTCTTATAAATATTTTTATGGTCCACTGGTTTTTGATGAGAAAAATAAAATGTAATAGGTATGATAAGAAAATAGATTTAATCAGTTTAAATTATGAAATCAAAGTAAAAATGGAAACAGGCAAGTAGAACACATAAAAGTTTTATCGGTTTCTGAATTTCATAACAGGTATGAAGCCACCAATAAAATGTAAAATTATTAGCTTTTTAATATGCATCATTTGTATGATGAATAAATTGTATATGAGAAATTTGAAGCTAGTTATTTTAAAGGAGTAATACAGAGATCATTTCTTTCTTTTTAATCAAGTTTTTCAAGGAAGATCTTCAGAGTAGGTTCAGGTTATCATTTCTTGCAACTAAAGATGTGGGGGTGGAGGCCAAAACTGCTATTTAAGTTCTGGTATTTTTTTCCAACCATTTCTTTACCTGTTATCCATATGATCACACACACTAGTCCTTTTTAAAACCATGGCAATATATGGATTTTAAGAAATCAAATTTCCTGCTTAGTGTCTCAAGGGGCTTCTTATTATGGATCTGAACTATTTCAATATCTTGAATGTTTGCAGTGTTTGTCCAGTACTGTTTGGAAAGCTTCCTCCACACTTGTGATAGAACTCTTGCAGATCTCTAAGTTCTTGGCTAACTTATCAAATAGAAATGCTAACATGTTTTAGCTCAATAAGGAAACAAACTGGTTGAAATTAAGGATCACTTCTGTGAAGCAGTTTGTATAGGATCCCATATAGTGGTCCTTAACATGACAGCTGCTATAATATCCAGCATTTCATGTGAACTTCCAGTAGCCACTAATATTTATTAATACAGAGGAAACAAAATTTATCTTGTACTTTAAGACTCCATCCTTCTGTTCAGACGGTAACTCTGTCCACAGTAAGAGGCACATATTCAATGGGGAAAGATGGGATATATAGCCAAATAATTGAGATTAGTGTTCTGGCTCCATCTTGTCACTTACAAGTTCTGTACTGAACATACAAAACCTCTCTAAGCTTCTATTTCCTCATCTGTAAGCCAAGAATATTAAAGTAGTAGATTTTAAGGCCAAGCAGTTCTTTTTCAGGCAAAAAGGAAAGATATTAGAGAAAGTGAAAGGCATAGCCAAACTTTTCCTCTAATTAGCTTTAAGCAGTTAGAGTACTCCCTTTTTGTTGGCTGTGTAAAATAGCGTTCTAAAAGGTTTTTGATGACAAAAGTGGCTGAAAGCCATATAATTGTGGAGCCAAATATGCCCTTAGGAGAGAAATTTGATTTTTTTTTTGAATTAAGGGAAATGGAGAAACTTGAAGAGGAATATGCCAAACAAGAATCTTGAATATTAAGCATTGGCACAAATTCAAAGCATTTAAGAACTGGAGAGAAAGGCATTTTCTTTGAAATGTTCTAGAATCATTTATATTTTAACTATAATACTGTACAATGTTAAATAGTGTTTGTTTAACTAAAATTATAAGGATTTTTTACTTTTGGAAAAGGAGCTTGTAAGAGCTTCTCTTTTTCCACTTTTCTTTGTAAGAGCTTCTTTTTTCCATTTCATGGTCAAACTTCCTGTGAGTGCTGTGCATATTTTTTGTCACCAACCTCCACTCCCATACCTCGGCCCACCACGGGGGATTCTACTAACACCACTTCACTGAGGCTGTTATTGCCAAATTCACAAGTGACCTTTTTGTTGTCAAGTACAATAAACTGCTCATTTGGAGATTGATTGGACCTCTCTGCAGCACTGACACTCCTTGAAGTTGTCCCATCTCTTAGTTCTCTTGGTACTGCTCTCTAAATATTCTCTGATTTTTTCAGCTATTTTTCTGACCTGCCTTCTTTAGCCTCCTTTGTGAGTTCCTCTTCCTTCTTCCATCACTTAACAATCATTCAGAATTGTTTCTCTTATCACACGCTTTGTCTGGATAACACCACCTTCTTCCTAGGCTATAATGTGGATGATTCCTTATTCTACTTTGGACAGATTTGCCTCTGAACTTGAGATCCTTATATCCAACAGTCCACTAGATTTTTCCACTTGTGTTTGCTATGGACACTTGAAGTGTAGGATTGCCACAGTAGAACTAGTCAACTTTTTGCCATCTTCCTGAGAGCCAGCCAGGACCCTGGATATCCTGCCCATCAGAGCTGCTTACTCAGCAAGGGAGTTGACAACTATATGTTGCTGTATATATCTTAAAAAGCATTTACTTCTTTTTGTCATTATTGCCATCATCATCTCTATTATCACTCACTAGGGTTGCTCTAATTATTTCCTAACTGGATGGCCTCCAATCATTCTGTTCTCTCTATTCCAGTCATTGTGATTTCTAAAAGACAAACATAATTTCCTTCCCATTACTCCTAAAATAATGTCCAAATTCACTAACAACTTGAATAATTCCTTGCCTAGACACCACCTTGCTTTTCCTATCTCCTTCTCCCTGTCCCTTATGCTCATCATACTGAATACCTCTCATTTTTTCACTGTCCTGCTTCTTTGGACCCACATTCTTAAAGAAGATGATTTCTTTTCTAGAGCTTCCATTTAATTCCCTGTCCTTTCCAGTTTGGCCTCTGTCACAGAGGCTGCTTGGCTGCAGTCACCAGTTCTTCACTGATGAAGCCTTCCCTGATGTTCCTCCTGCCAAGCTTGGAGAAGGTGATCTGCTAGACATCTGCACAGATTCTCGTACTTCCCTGTAAGATCCCTACTTTCCTTCCCTCCCAGTCCTGAATAATCTCTGTGAGGACAGGGACAGTACAGATTTCGTTTACCTGGCATCCCTCACCCGGCAGGATGCACGACCACAGCAAGTACTGAATAGATATGCTTTTGCTTTGTGTTGTTTTCATCTAATTTAATTTGTTTAATTTTTGTTTCTTTTGTCTCAAAAAAGCAGACTTTTTCATAAAATATGACAGAAGCTTGTGTTCATAAGGGGGTTATTGATTCTAACTTTTTTAATTGGTCTGTTGGAATCATGAACATAATCTTTTGAATTATGGAATATACAGACCTAGACCTAATTGCTGCCTGTTGATAGGAGCCATTCAGCCCAGACAAGGTCTAAATGGGGGTCACATGTAATACGTGCAAGCTGTGATTTTATATAATGATGTTGATGATGATGATGACAATGACAGTGATGGTCATAATAACATAAATGTCATCAGAGTGCCAACATCCAGAAACAGGTTATTATTTCAAACCTGGCAATCAGCAACACTCATAATATATGATTTTCAGATTGTAGTAAACATAGCACAAGACTCATTATCCTAATCAAATCATTAAAATTCAGAGGCATTTTAAAATCGATTTTGTGGATTCCTTAAGCACCTTCAATTCCTGGTTCCTCTCTCTGCTGTTTTTTTTAGTGGCTAGGAGCTGAGAAGAATATGAGAAATGAAAGGAAATGAAATTTACACCTTCTCCTTTTTCTTAAGGCAATTCTATTTTCAAAAAAAAATCAGGGCAGGGTTGGGAAGGAATAAGATATTCAACAAATAACTCTGTAATTCAGTTATGTTCTTTCTGTCCCCCATTATCAGCATAAGCAACCACAGTTACATTGTAAGTTGAATTTGTTTTTGGCATCACCAAATGCATCTACATTATTTGAAAGGTTTTCAAATGAAATTCTTTTCTGAGAAATAAAAGGTAAATTATTGCTGCTCACATTCTTTTGTATAATGAAAATTTGTAAACATACCAGATACTGCCTAAGGATTGTGTCATTATTAATATAAAATGTGGAATAAAATAGATAGTAAAAACCAGGAAAGACTGTATTTGTCAGTTTCTAATTACTGTAACAACACCTCAGATTTTGACTCAGGCTTTGAGAGGTTCCAGTCCATGACTGGCTGGACTCGTGGCTCTTAGCTCCGTGGCAAGGCAGCACACCACACAGGAACAAGCTGCTTACCTCATGGTGGCTGGAAAGAAAAGAAGGAGGAAGAGACCAGGATCCTACAGAGCCTTCAAGAGCATGCCTCCAATGACTTAAAATACCCCACCAGGTCCTAGTCAGAGATTCCAACACCTTCCAACAGCACACACTGGAGACAAAGCCTTTAATATGTGGGCCCTTGGGTTATTTCAGATCCAAACTATAGCATACACTGTCCTAGAACTGAGCATAATTAATTAAATTCCTCAAGGATGCCTGCAAAGGGACTGTCAAAATATATAATAATAGCAGATTTTCTCATTAAAAGCAAAACTTGCTGGACATCATGTATGCATGGAAATCTTGACGGGATTCACTTGAGATTCATCCACTTGAAATTGGAACCAAGTCTTGCCTTCTATCTGTCACCTAATGGTAATGCATGGATGCTTCAAAACTCATGCTCTATGCAAACCATCGCTGTATTAGCTAAAAGTGCTTACAGGTACATTTTCCCTTGGAAATTAGCATTAAAATATTCACAATGATCTTTTGGAGAATCCACTTGCTATTTATGCTGCCTGCCCCTCAGAGTTTTCTTATCTTAACTCTGCAACAACATGAGTCAAAAATGAAAAACAAGCAAACTCTAGAAAGGTTTAGAGCTTGTCTCTCAACATTTCATTTCTAATAATGTAGATGTAGATGAAATTTTGGGTTCTGAATTTCCAAAATAATTAACTTAATTTTTATTTTAAAGCACTAATAGAATGTATATGTAAAGGTATATCATTATTCCAAAAGACTTTTAATCTTGATTTTTACTTGGAACAGGTCTAAGATTCTTCCCAACTGCACTCATACCAATTTCTGTAACCTTCAGAGGGTGCTGTGGTTGTGGGCTTTTGATGGTGTTTAAGTGCGGTGGATGACCTGCTAGTACATTGCACACCTTTGGATGTTATGGCTTGGGAATGGGAGGGCCCATTTGTAAATGTCATTACTCTCTGTTCTGGAACTACTTGTTCCTATTTTATCCTCAAGCATCCCATAGAACATTCTTAGTGTCTTCGTGATCTTTCCAAAGACCCTGGTTACATTTTTTCTTTTTAAGAGAGAGAGACAGTGAAACAGAGAAAGAGAATCAATTTTTATTTAGCTTTTCATGTGGCTTTTGTTACGCAGACTCTTCATTGTGTATATGGTGCTGGAGTTTGAACTTGCATACCAGTGAATGCCAGGCAAGTGCCATAACTGCTGAGCCACCGCTCCAGCCCTCCAGTTACATTTTAATTGAATGATGATACAAAACCCAAGCTGGATGTTTTAAAAACAGTATTAAATAATAGTTTAATTGTGTTCTCCCATGGAACTACTATTGCCTAATTCCAATTTGTATTGATAATTAAAAAATACATCTTAATACATATTCCAAGTACGAAAGTCAACTTTTATAATCCAAATGCTCAACTGTGACTTTTTTTTACATTAAAATTCTTATTTTTTACAGCTACACTGAGTTAATAAGATGCTGAAAGGATTCCAAAAAATCTGATATTTTGAAGCTATATTTCAGTTCAAATGGAGCAATAAATATTCATCTTGGTTATTCATAGCTATCCATCTTATTGATTAACACACTACAGGTCATTTAGATACATATTTTTTTAATGTTCCTTATAATTGCTGTATTCCAGGCAGGTTGAATTGAGATTCAGGCAGCCTGAGAAGATACAGGGAGCCATAGAGAGATCTGACATGCCTTTGTTTGATGGGTACACAATCCACACAGCAGAAAGTCCTGTTCAGCTCTTATACAGAATTATAACAAAGTTGGTAATGTGCCATGTGATTATATGAGAATGCACATGTGTTATTGTTCCTGACTGTCATAAGGAATCTTAGTCATTGCTTCCTGAATATCTAGGTGAGAGAGCCTGATCAATTTTTCTTATATTTCAATCTTTCAGGCTTCATCACCATACAATCTGTATGACAGGTGTCTTCTGCAAAGGTCCCTGGGAAAGAAAGACAGGGTCTTACATCCATAATCCACAACAACAATATAAGGCACTTTAGCAAGCTACTAATACACAATCTGTCCTTCCTTCAAAAAATAAGCAAGGGCTATCTCCATGGGTCAGTCAGGGTGGCTCAGAATTCTTGTAAAGGGTCCCTTGTTAAATGGTCAATTTGCTGAGTTTTGAGGACTAGGGTTCATAGCACGTGGCTTACATTATGGTGCTTATCTGGTGCATATACTCAACATTGAGTGTTCATGACCACATGTTCCATCATGGGAAATGGTCAGTGTATCAAGAGCCATCCAATTTTGCTCTCCCCACTTGGTACACTTTTTCATTTAAGAGGGAAAGGAACTCATAGATGACATTGAGGACTCTGGATAGTGCCAGTGCTGTAATCTCCATCTCATTAATAATGGTGTCCCCATGTGGCTAAGGGATAATGCCACAGTGGAGTATGTTTCACTTGATACTGTTTCCTGAATGTGTCCCAATTGGATAGCCACTCAGATCAGGATTTTTTTGAATCTTTGCTGAGGGTAGGGGCTCCCCTAAGTGCATTAGCTAGTCTATTTAGTAGGCCAATATAGCCATCAATGTTGTCCATATAGACATAAAGGGATGGGTAGGAATGACTATTGTTTTGTGATTCCCAGGTGTTGGAACCGTTAACTGTTATAGGGCGTAAGGAATGTGGGTTCCACCCCACACATAGTCTCATCCCCATATTTTCTGCACATTGGGGTTCCTTTTGGCTAAGCTCTACAGCTTCAGCAGGGAGCCATCCTTATTCATCTCATAATGAATAGCCTATAATAGGTTGTGAGAGATTTACCCGCTGTTGTAAGCCTTTAAAAATGTAGCTCTTCCTATGATTCCATTGAGAGTCAGTCATGTGCCATGTTCACAAGCAAGTTTAGTAAGAGGTTATTAGTGGCTCAATTTACCATGGCAGGACATCTGGGGCATTAGGCAGCATTTCTGTTAATAGCCAGTGTGCGGACTGATTGGCAACAGTACTATATGTGTGTGCCCAGTCAACCAGCCTATTGCCTATTTACCTATTGTGTTTTTACGAAGACAAGGAAGTTACAAATACCAACAAAGGCAAATCCCATCCCTTTTGCAAAATATAGGTCAAGTCCACAGACAATACCATTGCCCCCAGCAACAGCCAACCTGGCTGGTGGTACCACACCTTCAGAAGGTGCTTCCATGTGCTTCTTCAATTCAATATGAATTATTAAGGGGAAACTTATAATTGGCCAGGGGGGCAATATAAAAGCACCTTTTTTTCTCTATTTTTCAGGGCTGAGGACCAAACTTGGGACCTTGCCCTTGCTGGGCAAGCGCTCTGCCACTGAGCTAAATCCCCAACCCCATAAAAGCACCTTTTAATCTTCATCCCCAAGAAGCTGTCAATGCAATCCATTGCATGTAGGCCATGTCCATGTGGCTTCTTGACCTTTGTCTATGACTTCAGGAGCCAGCTGCAAGATGTTGCTTTGCTGTCCAAAACTCAGCTTCAACAATTCATTTTGTGTACAAATATGCAATTGGATGGTTGCAGCATCATGTGTAGCAAGGCTTCTGTTGAGGCATGGTCACCTCCTTTACTTTGCTCATTCAACAAAGAACAGTCTAGAGTCTTTGGTTCAATCAATTAGTGTGGGAGTCCCAGCAGCACAATGTAGCCCCTGTCTCAAAATGCCATTCTACCATTCTACCATTCCTGCTGCCTATGGGTTACATGGCACATGGAATGACGAGGTGATGCCTAGGTGCTTGGTCCATTCTCTTGTGTGCACCAGTGAAATGAGTCCCTTGGTCATTCTTATCATCAACATCTGGTCATACGCTACATGTAAGCATTCCATAGCGGTTGTCATTGCTCTTTGGTCAGATTTCCATGCTGAGAAAGCAGCCAAGAGCCCTGGGTCTACCCAAACAATTTCATACTTATACTCTTCAGAACTAGGCATGAGTGCTATAATGTCCATTTGCCACCTGGTGAGAAGTGGGTCCATGCAATTCTTGGCCCCTGTTACCTCCTAGCTGCTGGGGATGCTCCTGGGAGCCAGCTATAAACACATACATACACCACGTATTTCAGCCAATGTCCCTAGTAGACCCCAGGTCTTCACTGTAACTCACATAGTTTTTTGTTTGGCAAAAACCTTTTATGCAGCCATAGGGCCACCTCATGTCCAGTGGGCAAGGTATGCAAAATTGTTTCTAGCTAGCATACTTTTGCCAAAGTGCCAGCAGCTTTCTCATTGCTAGGGGAGGTCATTGGTGCATGCCCCATATTGTGATATAATATTCCTGGTGGCCTAGCTTCCAGAGCCACTGCCACAGAATTTGCCCCTGCAGTTAAATAACTGGCATGTCATGCTTCATCCATGACTTGCCATGTGGAAATCCCCAGTGTAAGTCCCTGATATACTGCACAGCTATCTGTACATATCATTATGGGGGATACCTTATTTGATACCACTATCTAGACAGCATGTAGCTCAGCCTATGGGTTACTTTTTCCTGTACCACTGTCAAACCAGATGTTTGTCTCTTGCTTCTTAGCTACTGCCATCCATGCAGGCAGTTGTCCACAACTGGAGTCGTCACTGTGCCAAGCACTGGATCCACTTTCTAGGTATGGGCTTGCTTTTGTTTCTGCATCCACACTTTCATAAAGACATGGCCATCTATATAGGTAACGAACCCAAGCACCTCCTGGAGTTCAGCCACAGAGGGCTAGTTGACAGTGTGCTTTGTTGCTGCAGGTAGGTCCCGATTTCATTAGGGTTGATGTCTGGCGTCCTACTCCAGGGCTACACGGCCCAATTACACACTCAACACACAATGGGATATGTAGTAGCCACAATAAGAAGGATGGTTTTCAAAATAGTCCCATCAGCTAGTAAGGCAGCATATGTGGCCATTAACTTCTTCTCCATTAGAGAATACGAAATTTCTGCCCCTTTCCACAGCTGAGACCAAAATCCAATAGCTTGTCTTAGCCATTCAGATTTTTGGCCTAGCACCCATCCAAATCCTTCTTGGGTGATATGCATATGTAATTCACAAAGTCATGCAGGATTGATAACATGTAGCACCTGGTCACTCTGCAGTCAGCCTTGCTTCCCAAGTGCTTGATCAATTTCTGTAATCCAGTCCCATTTTGACCCCTTCTTTACTACAGCATAAACAAGTCATATCACTTAGGCCAGATAAGGTATACATCTTCTTCATTACCCTAACAATCCCCAAAATGTTTATAATTGCTTTATGGTCATGGGAATGGCATAGACCTAGATCTTATCAATAACTACATCAGGAATAACTTTTGTCTTTAGTCTTAGCAACCAGACAATCTCCAAGAACTTGACAGATAGTACAGGTCCTTGCACATGTTGCCAAGTGGGATAGCAATTTCAGCACAGTACTCTGTAAATCTGTAAAAGAGTTGCAGGTTATCAAAGTATCATTAATATAGTGAAAGAGACATACAGTGGATGGCTTTGGTCATGGAGCCAGGTTAGAGGCTACTAGACCATGACACACAGTTGGGCTATACAAATAACCCTGAGGCAGCACAGTAAATGTCTATTGCTGCCCATCCCAGGTGAAAACAAATTGGTATTGGCTATCAGCAGCAATATCTATGGAAAAGAATGCATCAGCTACATCAGTTACAAAGTGATATGTACCTAAGTTATTAGCCAATTGAGCCATCAAGTCATCCACTGAAGGAACAGCAGCCTATACTGGGGAAACCACCTTTTTAAGCTCACAATGGTCTACGGTCATTCTTCATGATTCATATGGTTTCCGCATTGGCCACACTGGGGAGATGAAGGGACTATGGTGTATTGCATCATGCCCATCCTTTCCACCTCTGCAACAGTCACAGTATCTCTCCATGCCCTCCTGGCAATTTATATCACAGGTACTGGTGTTGGATCGTGGTGGTAGCAGTACCACAGGGGGCTACTGCGCATGCACCCTCACCCCTATTTTTATGGCTTAGATACACAGGCTTGTGGTTGCTGTTGTTGCAACAATAAGCTTTGGAGGATGTCCACACCTAAAATTTGCTCAGGGATTGGAGATACACAGAATGGATATTCACATGGCATGAATGATCAATGCCCGAAGGGTGCTTCATGGCTCATACTTTAACACTGTAGTCTCTGTTATCTATGTACAAAATTGGCCCCTGGAACTTGTCTGGGCTATCATGCAACAGAGTATACTTGGCCCTGGTGTCTATCAGAGCTGAAACCTGAACAGTGGAGAGCCAGTTCCATATGAGGCCTCTGCCCCCACCACTGCCCCTGACTGATGAGTACCTTGACCTCCTCTCTATTTAGATTTGAAGAAGATATTGCACCCTTCCTCCAAAATACCTTCAGAGACTAAATGGTCCTCCAGATGCAGGGAGCAAGCCTCTCTAGATATGCTTCTAAGATTCACCTTTAGCTTTTGCTTCTCTATATGGAGGAATTTCTAGTCCCTATTCAACTATTTCCATAATCCCATCAAAATTGTTTTTGTCTTGCCATCTATTTTGCCTTTATCAATTCCTGCTCCCAAAAGGCCTATCCACATTTGGGTTCTTGTTATTTTAATGGGTCCCTTTCTCATCAGAGGAGGCACCATTGGGGTATCTTTCATGGTAGCCTGGACCCCTGTCATTGGCATCCGTCCTCTGCTTCCCCCAGATCGGCCACCATGGTGGTTACCTCACTAATACAGTGACCCACATAAGGAGCTAAGATGGCCATGAGGGACACAAAGGATGTGAACTTGGCATCCTGTAATACTAGGTTCCCCCATGCCAGCTGCAAACCATTAGTCATTTGGTCCATGAGCATTTAGGTTAAACAAGACCTGTCTCCTCCCCAGCTCTGGCAGTCCCTTTACCAGGTCTGCATATGACTGTCATTTACTTATAGTCTCGGTACAACCCCACATTCAACTGAACAGTGCACATAGCAACAATTACCCAATCTAATAAATAACGGTTCCCCAGTCCCCCCATGGCATCTACTGATCTGTGACCTCTGCTACAAGGAGGGGTGGGTAATTATGAATGCCAGTTCTCCATTTCCACAGTGCTACACATATTGCCATCCACACATAAATCCCTTAGGGGTAGTAACCAAGTGGCCAAGGGTTCTTTTACCTTCTGTCTAAATTGCTTTCCCAAGTTCACCAACTCTGTTTGAATATAGGGGCAGTATGTGGTGAACTAGGTTACCTGGGCCAGCCTGGCTGGCTGCCCACCAGGAGCCATCCCCTGCTGTTGTTTCATTTTTTCCATTATCACTGGTGAGCTCCTAGATGTTGATCCCCCTCTTCCTCCTCCTCTGACTCCAGCAACACTATGGGGATGTCTGAGGGGGGGTTGTGCAGAGGCCAAGTCCTCTTTTAATGACCATGCCCTAGCTTCCAGCCTTCTTTATGCTGTAGCTCACAGCATCTTGGCAGCCTCCTGCACAGCTGCCTCACTTTCTGCTCTCAGAGCTGTAAGAAACACATCCAAGGGCCCCAGCAGCCATGTGAGCACTGTGGTTACCCAGGTTCCCTCCCACTCAATGTCACACCTTTTCCAACCCCATGGGGTCCCAACGACCTCTGCCATTCCTGGGGAGGGGTCCACATCCCGGGGAGGCTGGCCACCCTCATCAAACCCCCACTCCAATCCTGACAGCTCTACCAAGTGGAGTGCAACTGCTCTATCCCAGGCAGGTTGACTGGAGATTCAGACAGCCGAAGAAGATACATGGAGCCCTGAGGAGATCTGACATGTCTTTATTAATGCGGGGACAATCTGTGCAGGGGAAAGTCCCATCCAGCTTATATACAAAAGTCAGCAGTGTGCCAAATATAACATTGTGTGGTTATATAAGAATGTGCATGTGCTCTTGTTCCTGACTTACATAAGTCCTGTTAGTCATTGTTTCCTGGACATCTGGGTGAGGGAGCCTGATTGACTCCACTTTTCTTACAAGGGAATCGTGTGTGCCTCCCAAGATGGGCTAAGTAGATGGGGGACACAGTCAGGAAGAAGAGCTCCTGCAGAAATTTTTTACTGCTGGTACTTGAGCCATGTGTGTATATTACTTACTTAAAAGAAATAAGAAATTTTTAAAAATCAGTTTGCTGCCTCATTTTATTTTTAATTGTTTTTAATTAGAGCTATGAAGTCCCTTTTTATTTATTTTTGTTTTTATGTATTTATTTATTAGAGAGAAAAGGACAGTAAGAGAGAGAGAAAAAGAGAATCAGTTTTATTTAGTTTTTCATGTGGCTTTTGTTACTCCAACACTTTGTTTGTTGTGTACATGGTGCTGGGGTTTAAACCCTTGTCCCTGCACATGCGAGGCAAGCACCCAAACCACTGAGCAACTGCTCCAGCCCCCAAAGTCCTTTTATTTTTTCTTTTTGAACTCCTTTTTTAAATGTACATTTTTCCTTGATAAAAATGACTCACGCGTTCTAATGGTTTAAATCAGCTTTCTGAAGGGAGAAAATCATTGCCAAGGGAAAACTGTTGAGAGTTCATATCCACTTCCATTCTGTTAGGAGCCTAGAAATAAAGACCATAGGAACTATTTCTGTGGGAATAAAAGTGAAGTTGTTTGCCTCTGATTGAGATGTGTAGTTTGATTAGGAGATGAAAACGACTCCCTGACCTGAGCTCAGAATCTCAGGAAGTTGTGGAGATTACTGTGCAAATCCATAGGAGAGGGATAAGAGGATGGGGCTTCTCCTCCAGAACAGGTTCAGAGAATCTCCAGCGTGCTTCGCCTCTGGCCTGCTGGTCTCCCACACGTGGTCTGCATTATTACTCCAGGGCCTGGAAGTCATAAAGAATAGTAATGCATTCAGGAAGTGGTTTTAAAAAGATAAGCAAAGTGATGTAAGAGAAGAAAATCAGATGCCCCTGGTCATTGTTATCATTTGGGAAGGAAAGAGGGAAAGAAAATGGAAACTGGCTTCTATAAACAGTAGGTTTCCCATATGCTGACTGAGAATTCATTTGCATGATTTAGGGGACATGACAAGAAATGTATGTGAACCCCTTGACTTGCATTTGGTAATTATGCAAGTTTGTATGGGGAACCTATGTGCCCTTTATATCTGCATTGTAGGCTTTGGAGAGGGGTAAGAGTATGCACTTAGGATCAAATTTTGACTCCATTACTCGGGAGGTATATGACCAAGGTTAAGGTAGAAAAGCTCTTGGACCATCGGTTTCGTCTTCTATAAAATGGGATAATGATACATGTGTTCCCTCACACTGAGCAGTTTTGAGGGTTATGTGAGTTAATATTTATAAAGCACTAAAAACTCTGACAGGCACATAGTAAGTGTAAAATCTATGTTTGTAAAAGAAAAATACACATAGATAATACAGCATAAGTTCACTTAAGTACACTGCACTCAATTACCCAATATGCTTTGCCTCTAGAAACTATTATCTGAGATCTTAGAGTTCTGAATGTTCATGGTTGTTAGGCTACATCTTCACGCCTGCTCCCACAAAAGAATGGTTTGTGGTTTGCTAATCACGCAAGACTTGATATGTTTCTTCCCTAATTTTGACACTTACTTTTGTTTTATTTTTACATATATAAATCATTTTAGTAAGTTCATTAAATATGTATTCAAACAGAAGATTGTGTGAAAATTAGGTCAAAGGTTTCAAAGAAACTTAATAAATAGAAGTCTTGTATTAGGTGTTTATGAAGCTACTGAAGAGATTGAGGGAAAAATCAGATATCTGGAAAGATTTTATGCTGAAAATTGTTTTTCATATACCCTTAAGATCTAGCTCCATTTTTATCTGAAAGTGGAGATTGTAGACAACACATTGTGGGTGTGATTTGTGCAAAAACACAACACAGAATAGCAAGGGAATGACTGAATGGCAAGGCATAGCCCTACAGCAACATTTTGGTAAATTAATATGATTATATATTGTAAGCTAAAAGAAAATATTTAAATATTAAAGAGCACTATAAATGATGATTTGCATTAATAACATTTTCAATGCCAGATAAGAGACCGTGAAGAGAGACTTCTGGAATTTGGAATGCCTAACTTAGATTTGAACCCAAGCTCTCTCTTATACTAGTAATGAAATTTTGCAAAAGTGATTTATTCAGCTTCCCTTGAGTTAGGTTTCCTATTTCCAAAAATAGGGCCTTGATGTTGCCTATGGGGTTATTGGGAGGATTCAGTGCAGTATTGCACTGAAAGAAAGTTCTCAGCACAACGCCCAGCACACGGCAGACATTGGTTACTATTTCCATTATGCTTTCCTGAATTCCATTAATCATCCAACTTAGCATCATACCATAGTTTACTGAATATATGTTCACTATTTTTTGGGTAATGATAATGGTTGTATTATTCAGGAAGTAATTACTGAGCATACCATTTATTAAACATTAAGATATTCTGAGAACATAAGAATTCAAGTGTAATTCTCTGGCACCTTTTGGAAACTTTTGCATGAAGTACATGTGAGATTAGAAGTTGAAATGAACCTAACCATTTCTGATCATGTCTTGAGGCCAAACACTAAGCAGAAATAAAATCTAATATTGATGAATATGCATGAGGATCTAGCTGTGAGAGTTACAGTGTTTTAGCAAATATTCATCCACCCTTTTGCTTAATAGACATGCATTTATCAGGATATATCTTACAAGAACATTGAGGCAAGGTGGGCAATCGCAACATGCAAGTGAAATAACTATACAGACATGAAATACATTATGCAGGAACACAGAGAAAGGTGGGAAATGACTGTAAATCAATGAAAAGGTGCATCATTCCTCCAAAGCTTTATTCATACATAAATCCATAAATCCAAACAGACTGTCCATAAAACTACACATACTGTCAAGGAGGAAAAGCTCTTACAAGTTGGTAAAAGTGTGTGTAATGGGTATGAACATAGATTTCAAGTCAGACGATGATTGGAATCCTAACTCTGCCATTTACTCGAGTTTGAGACAGGGAAATTTACAATATTTATTGAAATTGGATCTGCATCTGGCAGGGCAACACTGCCATCATGATGACTGCTGTTATCAAGACAGGTAGAATTAACACTACACTCAGGTTGCATGGCAAGTACCAAAATATATCCAGTAGACCACAGGTTGCACAAGCTCTTCCTGGAACACTGCTCACAGACATCCGTGGAGCTTGTGGCTTGGCTCTGTGCTGTGCTACCACATTGACCCACCAAGGAGTCAGCATCCAGCAGGTCACCTGCTCTTTCTTTCTCTTTTAGTACCAGGGATCGAACCCTCGGATGCTCAACCACTGAGCCACATTCCCATTTTGTTTGTTTGTTTGTTTTGAGACAGGATCTTGCTAAGTTGCTTGTGCCTGGCTCTGAACTTGGATCTTCCTGCCTCAGCCTCCTGAATTGCTGGGATTACAGACATGCACCACCACGCCAAGTCAGCTGTTCTTCTTTCATTGCTTCTGCTCTTTAGTGAAAGTATATCTGTACATTACAAGCTTCAAGATATTAAACTAACTCAAAGAATAAACTCTATACTTCCAAAGAAAGTTTTTTAATGTTTTTGTTTATTTCTTTGTTCAGTTTTTTTCTATTTGGGGATGTAAGGGGTCTCCTGATACTGGATTGCAAGTTTCTTTAGTCTTTGTGCCTATCACTCCACAAAATATACCCAAACATTTGACATGGACCTTTTCACAGCATAGTCACTTCTTTTGAAAGCCTTCTAGATAATTAGCCAGAATATTTGACAATTTATTGAAGGTGTTTAAGCTAAAATTCTTTCTCTTGGATGAGATACTTCAGCAC
This sequence comes from Aplodontia rufa, assembly GCA_004027875.1. Lineage (NCBI taxonomy): Eukaryota > Metazoa > Chordata > Mammalia > Rodentia > Aplodontiidae > Aplodontia > Aplodontia rufa. The sequence continues at coordinate 6,179 of PVKS010007610.1, read as the reverse complement.
CAATTCCAGATACCCTGCTCTATCAACAGAAGAGAAGTCCAATGAATATTTGTTGACTGATTTATTTTGCTAGTGATTGCGCCCCAAAGCCTCATACAGTGTCCTTATGCACAGCTGTGTAAACTCTATGAAATAAATCTGAAGACTGCCACATTCCATGAGCAATAAAGCACAAGTCAGGAACCGTGTCTCCAGCATGTCATCTACCAAACGGCCAGAGCACCTTGCTTACATGAAGGTGGCTTCAAGGGATTACAGGCAGTATGACAGAAAACCCAAATCACTTACTCAAAGGATTAAAAGAAAAGAAATAGTAAAAGTCCAAAATGTGAGTGTGTAATAATAAGGGGAGGAAAGAGATCATTCTCAAACTACAAGCAAGAATTAAATGCAATGTCATAAAATCTGTATTATTCCAGCTTCACCAGCACAAAATTCCAAATCAGCATTTTAGGAGACTGATATGCCTCTGAGTTTAATAAGAGACGTTATTCCTTCAGACAGACACATGGGGAGAATGAAGAATTGCCCTGTGATAGCTGATGTGTGTGACAATGTGTGACAACTTTATCTCTGCTCTGATTCTCACAACACAATTATAACTGGAGAGAAACTGAAAATTGCATCTCATCACATTTATCTCTCATCATACTTGTTCTACAAAATGATTTTTGGAAAAATTAACTTGCATGTTAGAATTCTCAGAAACCCATCTCTTTTTCACTTGGAGATGATTAACTATTTAGATAAACTGATTGATTTTCTACACCTCTCCATCCTAAGCACTTTCCAATTAATATCTAAACTCATTCCTTTTACTTATTGTGACAGAAGTATAAGAAATGGCATTATACATCCCCTGTTTTACCTAAGACCAAATCAGCAAGGTGAAGTGAGAGAAGAAGGAATCCCCTGAAGTTCTTGCTAGGCTTGCAGTCAGGGGGTTTCCTGCAGAACCCCCTGCCACGGGGGCTCCCAAAAGACTCTTTCCTTCTCTAATTTTCTGGGTTTTGACAACTTCCTTCCATTAGTGCCCAGCCCACAGCCCCTTAAAGGGCTCTGACTTACTTAGAGGAAGAAATTCCCTTGGAAAGGAAGGGAAGGGGAGGGGAGGGAAGGAGCTAGGAAGAGAAAACGATGGAAAATAGGAAAGCTGTTCCAATTTGCCATAATTTCACAGAAGCTGTCCAGAGCAGGAGAGTAGGTCCTGCCAATACCGATGAAGATAGAAACTCGCTCCTTACATTGTCAAGTCCCTTGCTTTATGGAAATCACACCTCCTGGATGACTTTAGGAGGCTGGGAATGTGGCATTGAAGAGGAATACACCTCTAAATTCACAAAGAAGTCCTCCTACCCTCTTGAATTCAATTCAGCACAAGGCAAAAGCTGACATTCTGTGGTTCTGTGTTTCAATTCACAGCCTTTCCCTCACCCAACAAGCACTTAATTCACAGTGAATGCAGCTCTCATGTCCTTCAGGGAAGCACAAAGGGTGTTTTGTTTTTGTTTTTGTTTTTATTTTCCAGCTCATCTCCAACTATCTCCCTGTCCCACATTCTGTATGGAATCAGATCGGAGAACCAGGCATTTTAGTTGGGACATGAGTGGAAAAATATTTTGGCTCTAAAACTGAGGTTTAAAAGTTGCACTTTTCTGTGGATAGTGTGCAAGTCAGCACACACTCACACACACACAGAAGGAGGGTCCCGTACTATTTCTCCCATGCCCCTTCTGTGTTTCTGACTTTCTTATGCACCCTCCTTCCTGGCCCTGCATTATTTTCACAGACTTTTATCTGAGTGTCCTTGAACTAAGCTTTCTAACACCATCCAAAATGACAGCTCCACATGGTGTAGCTAATGAGATGATTATCCTGAGAATAAAGTAGAAATTCACTAAAATGTCATTGTGTTTTGAATGGAAATTCCCATGTGTGCTTCAATATCCTGACGATAATTAATTCATTATAATGGGATGATTTAAGCAATAGAAAAATGCAAGTTTCTAATATGAATTATGTTATTTTAAAACATTGAAAAAGATGATCCTGTCAAAATAAGGCGTCTGGAACTTATTGTGTGTTTCTGTCCCTTCCAAGGAGGTATTTGTGGAGAGGGAGTTAGAAAGAGAAACAGAAAATAGTCTACAGCAACTTAAATGATTTGTCAATTCATTCACCACATAGCCTTTCATTTAACAACGTGTGTGTGTGTGTCTGTGTGTGTGTCTGTGTGTGTGTGTGTGTGTGTGTGGTGCTGAGGATAGAACCCAGGGCCTCATGCAGGCTATGCAAGCACGCTACCACTAAGCTATGTCCCCAGCCCCTTACCAACTATTTTTTGATAGGTATTGCGGGTCTGGCACCATAACAGTCAGGACCAGGACCAAGTTCAGCAGTGTCAGGCATTCATCACATTGCAAAATTTAAGAAGACACCACCTAAACAAAACAAAACTCAGCGAATCAAGGCAATTCATATAGATGCTGGTGCAGTAGAAGTTGAGTTCCTGTCCCCCAGAGTCAAAGAATGGACACCAAGACAAGTAGAGCAGGCAGGTTTTATTTTAAAAAAAAAAGATAGAAAGAAAATACTTCTCCAGGAGAAGGGAGCCTCAGAGCTTAGAGGCATAGAGAGGGTTTTATAGTCTCTCGAGAGTTCCCCCTTTTCATTGATAAGTGTCTTCTCTCCCTAGGTACATGGGCTCAGAAATTCTGGTCTGATCTAGTCTTTTACCTGGGCCCACTGGTGCCTTTATCAGCAGAAGGGATGGGTGTGTCCAAAACACTTTGTTAGCAGAGGGCTTTGTTAGTAGAGGGGATGTCCCATTTGGACCACCCTTGTCAGCAGAGGGGATGTCCAGCTGATATACTTATCTGTCTATTTGCAATAGCAGATGTTCTTTGCCCCTTTAGAAAAAATTACCCTCAGCCAATTTTCCTTCTTATCGAGCCTCATCATTCTGTGTGCACTGACTGCCTGACTTTTCTCCCTGTCTCAACATCAAAATGCAATATTTTTAAACTATTAATGTAAAAAATCCACGATGAACAAAATATCAAATATTTAAACCAAGACAAGATATGATAAGGGCAGAATTGAGGTATAACAAAAGAGGTCAATTTGTGCAAGTGCAAGTCTGATCCTGTCTTCATCATCTTTATTTTGTTCAACATGGACTTTTTGGCATTAATTTTTATTAAAAAAATACTACGTCAAAATATTATTTTGTTGATTGCTGAGTTTTGCCTCTCCCTTCAGTGCTGCCCTAAAGGCAATTACATAACTCACTTAAGCCTGGAGCAGAGTCCATTTCTAACCGCCTGAGCCTGCATTCCTGCCCCAGGGTCAGTATCAAGATTTTCTCCCCTATAAAGCATTGCTGGTTTCTGGGAATGCAACAGTAAAGAAGACATGCATGCTCTGATTTCCATGCTTAACATCCTTTCTCTCAGTTCCTCACTCTATATCTAATGGTAAGAAAAAAATGTTTCTATAGTTAAGCAAGGGCTGTGTTCATGATTGTAGAGAAAATTTCCCACTGCACATATAATTTCTGATCATAGCCTTAAATATACTCACATATGTCACAAAATGTGTGTTGATTTTTGGTTAGGCAATATTTGCCATCGTCAGAACTTCTACCCTATGTGGCACATTAAGACACGTTGTTTACAAACTCAGCTCCTCAACAATTACACATGCAATTTTCCTTGGGCAACCCGAATGGGTCAGAAGCAGAAAAGTGCTACCTGGTGTTCAGTACTCTGCATTTGACATTTGTCTGTCTGCCTATCTCACACCTCTCCTTCTGAAGCTGCAGAGACTTCTTCCAGCCAAGTCACGTCCCATATAAAGTCAACGCTGAAAAATATACTAATTTCAAAATAGAGCTTCAAGAAAGACGAAACAGGAGGTTTTGCCATACCAGATCTAAAACTATACTATAGAGCTATAGTAACAAAGACAGCAAGGTTCTGGTATCAAGATAGGAAAGAAGTCCAATGGAATAGAATAGAAGACCCTGAAACAAACCTTCAAATCTTTAAATACCTGATTTTTGACAAAGGGGAACAAAATATTACATGGAGGAGAAACAGTCTCTTCAACAAATGGTGCTGGACAAACTGGACATCCACTTGCAGAAAGTTGAAATTAGACCCATATCTTTCTCCTTCCATGAGAATCAAATCAGAATGGACCAAGGAGGTAGGAATTAAACCAGCTACCTTGCAACTGATGGAAGACAAATAAGGGCCAACAATTCGGCATTTTGGAGTAGGCAAAGACTTTCTCAACTTGTCCCCTAAAATGAAGGAAGTAAAGTAAAAAATCAGTGATTGGGATGCCATAAAGCTAAAAAGCTTTTGCACTGCCAAGGAAATAATCAAGAGTCAAGAGGTTTCCTACAGAAATGGAGAGAATCATGGGCTATGATTCCTCTGACAGGGGCCTCATATCCAGAATCTACAAAATCCTCAAAAACCTCAACTACAGAAACACAAACAACCCAATAAATAAATGAGCCAAAGAGCTAGATAGAAACTTCTCATCAGAGGACATTGATCAAGCCAATGAATACATGAGAAAGTTCTTTAAATCACTAGTAACCAGAGAAATGCAAATGAAAACTGCATTAAGATATTACCTCATGCCGGTCAGATTGGCAAAAATGAAGAAAATAAACAATAATATATGCTGGAGGGGTTGTGGAGAGATAGGCACACTAGCACAGTGTTGGTGGTGCTGCAGACTGGTACAGCCCCTCTGGAAAGCAGTGCGGAGAATCCTCAAAAAACTAGGGATGAGCCCACCATATGATCCTGCTATTCCTCTCCTGGGAATTTTTCCAGGGGACTTAAAATCAGCACATTACAGTGACACAGCAATATCTATGTTCATAGCAGCTCAATTTACAGTAGCTAAATTATGGAAACAACCCAGATGTCCTTCCCTAGATGAATGGATCTAAAAACTGTGGTACATATATACCATGGAATTTTACACAGCAATTAGAAACAATGATATTGCAGCCTTTGAAGGTAAATGGATGGCTATGGAAGAAAGTATGCTGAGTGAAATCAGCATAAATCAGAACCAAGGGTCAAATGTCTTCATTCATCTGTGGAGGCTGGAGCTAGACCCTGGACATTGAGAAAGAAGGTCTAGTATCATGTTTTAAATCCAGATAAGGTGTAATGTCATACAACCTGATACATTTTTAGAGATGTTGTGGGAAGGGGAGGGGAGAATCTATATATATATTATATTATTTTGTTAGAAGCCTGTGTGATTGTTCAACAAATAAATTTCTGAATAAAAAAAACAAAGATGAAGTTTGACTGCTACAAGTTGGGGTGGAAGTGAATTGCCACATAGTCCCAATGGCCTTCAGTTATGACATCTGCTGATGAAGCTGATGTCAGAAAAGAATTTGCAGGAAATGTCCAGCTCTAGCATTCTGCTGGGATCTCTCAGGTGTTCCAGCTATTTATGATTGTCCCCACTACCTATTTGCAAGAATTTTATACTTTTAAGAAGCAAATTTAATATAGCTTTGACTAATCATAGCTGAAAAGAGACCTTTAAAATACGGTCTACTAAGTACAATACGTTCAAATATGAGTTTTGCCCAGCAAATTAAGAGATCAATTTTAAACACTATTACGCTAATGGCAGAGTCAACTCATTGAGGATTGGATACGTATTTTTTTTCCACATTTATTAGAAGTATATTGCGATACAGGATGCAGATGAGGGGGAAACATTGTCAAAACTGTAGCAATCAATGTGTATAAACTTTGATAACCAGGGGTAATGCTAACACATAGATAAGCTACTATGGGTTTCATCTATTGCAGTTTCCCCCAGAAGAACTCATGTGTTAAATGGGTATCTAGTGTAGGAATAACATCGGCTTCTGGAATGGTCCCCCCATCTTCCCCATCACCAGATTCCTATGAGTTCTTCGTATACCGTCCCCCCTCCCCATCCCCTTCCCTCCACCTCCAAGTTACCTAGGGAGCTTTCGCCCCTGTTGCACTGAAAGTCATTCAATTTGAGGCTTTGTTAGGTCAGCCATCTGTCCTACTGCTTCAACATAAATTCTAGTATCAACAGATGAGAGAAACCATTCAGCCCTTAAGTCTCTGAGCTTGGGAGACTTCACTAAGCATAAT
>PVKS010007609.1:0-72118 GCA_004027875.1 Aplodontia rufa | reverse complement strand
CGCTCCAGCCCCAGGACTCTAGCTTTTTGATCCTCTCTGTACTGATCCCAACCTCCCTCTCTTCCCTGAACTCTCCGTGTCCCTCCAGAGTCAAAGGCACAACCTAGGAAGAAGGCATTGCTAACTCTAAATCTCATCACCTAAATCTTTGTCCTTGCAGAAGGAAGTGGGCAGAGAGGAGGTGTGAGGACCTGAGCAGTCCAGAGCTCTTTCAGTCCTGGATGAGGGGAACTTCCAAGTAAGCCCTAGTGTGTTGATGAAGGCTGGAAGACCAGGCAGAGTGACCAGAGCATTGACTCGCTTTCCGTTTCATAGACATTTTAGAAATGGCTATTAAGTAACTTCAGAGATATTTTTTACATGGGGTGCTGTAGCATCTCCCTAAAAGTTTCTGTGTAAGTCATTCCTGAGTGAGAGCTGGGAAGGGCCCCAGACCCACGGTACAGAACTTCCATCCTGCCCCCAAGTCTTCCTTTACAGTGGCGGCTGTGAGAGGGAAGGGCAAATGAGAGGTACAGGGAATAAACAAACGGGAGAGGCAAAAGAGAGGGACGTGGACAGCCCCTGGCAGTTCCTGAGCACCGGTGCTGTTGCAGCGGGAATTTGGCCTGAGCGTGAACATCCGCTTGCCATCAAACCTTCCCCAACAGCTTGGCTTCGTTCCCACTCCAGCTGCCAGCGAAGAGAGTGCTCTCTCCTCCCAGTCTCCTCTTTGGAATTCAACATCTTTTCCCTGCCATCTGTGGCAACATAAACCCAACAGAGACAGGGGGCAGGAGAACAAATCTTCCTCTAAAAGGAGATGAGAGAGAGCTTTGAAGAAAAGAAAACCCAATGGCTTTGTAGATGGAAAGCCCTCAGGCTTAACGCCATCATTTCTTGTCTTTCACGTCATTTTTTGCCTCAGTTTCCTAGAACATCTGACACCATTGGAGTTACCTCTCTCAAACTGTTGATACGTAATTATCTCCCTGATTGGGCCTACCTGATTTCTGGTTCAGGTGGAACTGTGCACGGTGGCCATGTTCCTCTCAGGTTGGCCCACGGAACGCATCCTGACTGCTTGAGTTTTTCAAGGAGATACATTCCCTGTGGCCCTCCCTCCCAGTCTCAGCCCCTTACTCCTTGACCCTCACATCCCTGTTTCTGCTCTCACTGCTCTTGATCCACTCCTGGGACAACTGCCCGGGCCTCAGCGTTCACCTTCTAATCTCCTGCCACCCTGATGCTCCTCCTTGAAACCTCCTGTTCCCTCATTCTTTCCAGAATTGACTCTGCTTCCCCTCAATCATAAAACGTATCTCTCCTCTCTACCCATGCCCTGAAAGGCTGAATACCATCTTCCTTTCTTCTCACCTCTTTGGGAAATCCATACATACTTAGGATCTCACCATTTACCTCCCTGTTTACATAGGTAGCTCTGCCCTTCTGAGCTTTTTAATTATTGTCTGCCCAGTGAATATCTCTACCAGATTGGCTTACAACGAACTCAACCTCAGAATTGTTAGCTGAACTTGCCCACTTTTCTCCTCAACCAAGCAGCTACCCTCTGTGTTCCCTGTCTTCAAGACACACAGGGCCACCACTTAGACTTCTATTCCATCTTCTTTGCAGTCCATCTCTATTTTCCTTCCCTTGCTTGGACTCTTGCTGGCTGTTATCCAGGTCACTGCAGCCATCTGGCTGACGCTGTGTCCTCCATGTTCCTCCCTCCTCAGGCACAACTGCAGTTCACATGCCAGAGTTGGGTCTTCTCCAATCGTGACTCTAATGACACCAGTTGTCCTAATCAATTCTGCTTTTATATTAACTGCAAAGTTAATTTCTTTCTGCCTTAGCTTGTAATCACAGGGGTGACTGAGTCCTAGTCTATTTTTCAGCTGTATCTCTTTCCATTAAGCCAGGTGATATTTTCCTTCTGTGCTTTCTACTTTTCTGTTTCCTTTGGTCTGCTCCTTCTGCTCTCTTTGCAATCCCTATTATTGAATTTCACAGCCCCATCTCTCCAGAAGGGGTTCCTCCATCTCTTTCATGATGATCACGTCTTCCCTTTCCCTGCAGAGCTCCTGTGGTGGACTCTTTTGGCATGGTCACTCTTCAATGTATTTTAAAAGGATGTGTAAGTTATCTTTCTTGTGGAACTCCCAAGAAATAGAGAAATAGATCATAAGCATTTAAAAGATCTTCTCTAGCAGGTTGAAGGAGCCTGTCTTGAATAACAGCTTTTGCAGAAATGGAATTTACCTTGATTTCTTATCTTACCATACTTGATTAACAACCAAAGCTGCCTTCAGGTCCGTATCTCTCACTCCTCCTCATCCTCTTCCTGCCCCATTTATACGGAAGACACAGACTGCTACTATATGGTGCTTTTCCAATCACATTCTTGTAGGAGAGGAAGATACATGTTATTACAGACAGCTGATCCTTTAGCTGAATAAAACAATAATTCTCATTTAAGGGCAGACACTCAATTTAAAGATTCATAGTTTTCATGATATTTTGTTGGGCTTTTAAATCTCCTTTAACAGTAAGTTAAAGGATGGACACATACCATAAATACTGTAATCTTGATTCTTATGTTGACTTTTCAAAGGATTTAATGTGAGATACCTTTAACAAAATAGAAACTCCACAGCCTGTTGCAGCCAGGTAGGTATAATTCTTGAAGGGACATTACTTTCTCCCTAATTCAATATAATCAATGTCATGGTGACAGTAATGTAATAGTCATTCAGTTGATGAACAAAAGATAAGAATGGAAACAGCAATGAGCCAAATTGTCCTCATTAAGAAAATATGATAGACTGTTGGTACTGCTGAGATGGAGGTAGTCCACTATTTCTTAAGTATCCCATGGGTTAAAACTCAAACCTTTGAAAAAAAAAAAAAAACAACTTGAGCCTTTGGTCAGAATACAGAAGGCAACTACTTGAAGACTCATAAAAATAAACATTAGCCAGCAGGTAGGATAGAGAAGTCAAGGACCTTAGTTGTTTGGGCTACTATAAAAGAATATCATAGACTAACAGGCTGCAACCACAGACTTTCATTTCTCATTGTTCTGGGTTCCAAAATCAAGCCACCACAGGCAGATTCTTGGCTGGTGAGGGTTCTTTCTAGTTTACAGATGGCTGCTTTCTTGCTATACTGTCACATGGCAGGGGGTGGAGAGACACCTAGTCTTTTAAGAGCACTAATCCCATTCATGACCTAATACACCTCCTAATACTATTATATTGAGGGCTGGGTTAGGATTTCAGTTTATCAATTTGACGGAGGCATAACAAACCAATAAACCAATATTGGTAAGTTCCTGTTTTCTCCTCATTTATTCTTGGCTTTGATACACAGAAGGCCCACAGTCTGAGAAGTGAAGCCATTTGACAGAAGTAGAGAGCAAATCCAGGAAGAAAATTGTCTTTGTGGTCAGAAGGTCAGTTAAAGAGGTCTACGGTGGAAGTTGAGGTAAGATCTTTGTTAGTTGTCCCTCTCTCTCTCTTTCTGTTCTGAGCCTTGCCCAAGGCTAGCTCCTGTCATAGTTGTACCTCCTAGATGTGTTGGTGATGGGATATATAAATCCCAAAAGAAACCCATCTCCACAGTCAGAGGAACTGCATAAAGGAGCTCTACTGGCCTAAAGGTGTGTATGAAAATCCTTTGTCCTCTCTCAAACTATCACCCTTTAATCCCAAGGGCGGCTCACACTGTATAGAACAGTGTAACAACATGGGGCCCAAATTCTAGAGGGAAACTCTTCTTTAAGGTTAGAGGAACTAGTAAAAAGGGTCATTGGGAGTCACGAATTGGTGGAATCCTTGAAAAGAAATAGCCAGTTCTAATTATAAGGCACGGACCAATACATATGATGTTTTTCAGCTTTTTGTCACTGTGATCAAAATTCCTGCCACAGACAACTTGGAGAAGGAAAGGTTTGTTTAATGCACAGCTTCAGAGGCTGAGTCAGTCCGTGGCCAGCTAAGGCCACTGCTCTGACTTGAGGTGAAGCAGACCCCATGGTGGGAGGGCAAGGTGGAGTGGGAAGCTTATGGCAGCTGGAAAGCAAAGAGAGAGGGGAGGGGGCCAGGGGCAGGATACAGTCCCCAAGGACATCGTCTCAGTGACCTACTTCCTGTACCCGTGTTCCACCTGCCACAGTATCTACCACCTACCGGCAGTCCATTCAACTATCAACGGATTGATCTGCAGATGAGGCCAGAGCCCTCTTGATCCTATGTTTCTGCCTTGAACATAGTCCTGTATGTATGAGACTTTGAGGGCTCTCTAGGTCCAAACCATAACAAATATGCTAAGATTTCTCCTGAGCCGTATATGCAGAACATACCCAGAGAAGTATGGAGAAGACTTTGCAAACTGAACTGACATGGGCACCAGGACCCACACAAAATGAGAAAGAACTTGTAGTCTGAATTTAACTGAATTAATTACTCCTGAAATAAATGAATATGTAAGTTATTTTTTGTCACTATAATACGTAAGATAATACGTAAGATAATAAATTTATAAAAAGAAAAGATACATTTTGGTTCCAATATTGGAGATACATGGACCTATGGTGAGTGCATATCCAGTCTAAGTGCCTAGAGCAAGGCAGCACGGGGTAGAGCAAAAACCATTTACCTCATGACCAGGAAGGAAGAGGCAGAAAGAGGAAGGTGCTGGTGTCACATAATCGCCTTCAAGGGAATGTCCTCAGTCACCTAAGAATCCCTCCAAAGGCTCTACTTCTTAAAGGTTCCACCAACTCCCAACAGCACCAGACAATGCCTTTAGCAAATAGGCCTTAGGAGATCAATTTCCAAACTACAGGACCAAGTTTAAAAAAAACCTACATTCTCCAGTCATATAACATTATGTTCAAAATATCTAGGTTAAAATGCAACATCACCCAACATACAAAGACCTTGACTGATTCTCAAGGCAAAGTTCAATCACTATACACAAGCTCAAGAAGAACTAAATGTTGGAATTATCAGATAAATATTTTAAGGACGTTTTTAACTTCATGCACCATGAGGTAAAAGCAAACACTTTGGAAAAGAATAAGAAAATAAAGATTTATCTGCCAAAAAGAGAAACAATTAAAAAGTAATCAACTGAAATTTTTATAATGAAAATATTCTTAAAATTACATGTATTATATAGTCCTAATAAGATGCTAGAGATGTTGGGAAAAAAATCAGTGAATATAATGATACAATTAAATTATGTAATCTGAAGAACAATGAGAAACAAATTGAGAAGAAACTGAAAAGAGGCTCAGGGATATGTAGGAAAATATCAAAACCTCTAACACTGATATCATTGACATCCTGGAGAAAACTGGGAAATTCAGGAAAGAAAGGTACCAGAAAAAAATATTTGGGAAAAGTAATTTATATAAAATATGTAAATGTACAGATTCAGGAAGCTCAACACACATCTAACAAGATAAATTTAGTGACATATAGACTTAGACATATCAAAATAAAATGAATGAACAAAGATAAATAATATTGATAGTAGGCAGAGAGAAAAGACATACATACAAGGGACAACTTGATTGGTTGCAGACTTATTCCTCAGAAATCAAAGAAATCAGAAGATGGTGGACACCATCTTTAAGCTGGAAAAAAATTCCAATCCAAAATTTCAATTTTAGGGAAAAATATTGTTCAGGAATAAAGGTGAAATAAAATCATCAGCATCTAAAGGATTTTATTCAGGGGAAGATGAAGCTATATCAGAGGGAAAGATGGGTAAGTAGATGTTTAAAGAAGAGAGCAACAGGATTGATAAGTATCTGGGTAAATACAATAGACTTCTACTCTCATTTTGAGTGTCAAAAATATGTGTAAAGGTTAAGAGCAAAATTTACAATACTTATGATGTGGTTTTAAATATACACAACTGCGGTATGTATGACAAGAATAATACGAAGCGTTATCTCCAAGTGAATGGTGAAAGACAAACAGCTAAAGAAATAGTACAAAAAGTATAGCCCCAAAGCCAATAGGAAAATTAGAAGAAAATACCACAAATATTTAAATAACCCCAAAGAAGACAGGAAACTAAAGCATGCTAGAAAACCCCACAATGAAATATAGATTAAAGTTTAAAGATGCTGATAATTTCAATGAATATAATTGGTTTACATAGACCAAATTACAGAGATTGTTCAACTGGGGAAAAGTTCAAGATTCAAGCACATTTTGCTCATAAAAACTGCACATGAAACAACTGTTTGTTTAGGTAAAAAGGAAAAATAGATGAGCAGTTATAAGCCATAAAAAATTGATCAAAATCAAGGAGGGGGTCCAATACTGACAACATCCAAAGCAGAGTTCAAAGAAAACAATCACCAAGAATAAAGATGATTACTACATCATGACATAAGGGATAACTCATTCAGATAATCGACAAGGGTCCTAAGAATGCCTGATGGGAAAAGGATCGCTTCATCAACAAATGATGTTGGACAAACCAGATATTCACATACAGAAATAAATAACAACGAAATTGGAACCCTGTCTCACACCATGCCTAAAGTTCAACCCAAAAGGGATTAAATACAAAAAAACTCCTCCATGAAAAGCAAGTACTGTTGGTATTGGTCTTGGCAATGGCTTGTTGGGTATGATACCAAGGGCACAGGGTAGAAAAATAGGACTTCATCAAATGAAAACCTTCCATCATAGCTAAGAAAGCAGTGGCCAGGATAAAACAGCAACCTACTGAATGGGAGGGAATATGCACAAGCCATGATTTTGATGAGAGGTTAGTTAAAAAATTATAAAGAACTTATACAATTCAAAAGCAAATAGCCCAAATTACTTGAAAAGGTATTTCTCCACAGAAGACGTACAAACAGCCAATAGGGGTACAAAAAGATGCTCATCATGAAAATGCAAATCAAAACTACAGTACAGTATCACTTCACCCTTGTTAGGATGGCCATCATTTAAAAAAAAAAACGATAGCAAGTATTGGCAAGGTTGTGGCGCAATTGTAACCCTTGTAAACTCTTGGTAGGAATGTGAAATAGTGGAGCAGGTATGAAAAACAGTACGGAAATTCTATAAAAATTTAAACAAACTACCGTACGACTCAGCAATTCCACTTCTGGGAAAGAATACACAAAGGCATTTAATGCTATGAATTTCCCCTTCAACACCACTGTAACTGAATCCACACAGCTTGACATTTTGTATTTTCATTTCATTCAACACATTTCCTAACTCCTTTAAGATTCTCTTTGACTCATGGGTTTATAAAGATGGTAAAGACAAGAAAGATCTGAAATAATCCAAGGTTCTGCATTTGAAACTAGAAAAATAAGAGCAATTAAACCAAAATTTTATGTAATTATGTAAATGATAAATCTTTAAAAATAAATTAGTAAAACTGTAATCACGATAGTAATAGAAAACTGAAAAAAAACCTTGAAAATGTTAGAAATACTGGGGTGCTACAAGCAATCAGACACATACCCAGAAGTAGCTCAGTGAATCAAAATGTACTTCTTCAGAAGGGTGTGCCATGGAACAAACTCTGGCAAGCAAGGACACCGGTGCAGGGAGACTTCTGTTTTTACCCTGCTTCCAGCACCACTGCCCCTTGCTCTGATAGGAGGAGCTTGGGATTGCAATCTACATGATTGCCTAATATTAAAATTGGGGAGGGCAAAAGGAAGAGCTCATTATATTTCAGAAATATGATTCAAGGCACAATTACATTTAATCTTGGTTATGTTGGCTACAGGTTGGGAAGTTCAGAAAAGCTATGATTGAATACAGGTTGGGGAGCTCAGAAAAGAGAATATTAGTCTTATAAAAAGAATAAAAAATAGGGTAAGCCTATAGCTATACCAATCTAGGAAAAAAAGAGAAAATATGAAAATTATCAGTGTCAGGAATAAATGGTGTTTTAGTTAGATCTTTATCATAGTGACCAAAATGCCTAAGAAAAATAACTTGATGAAAGATTTCTTTTGGTTCATGGTTTCCGGGGTTTGAATCTGTAATCAGTTACCTCCACTGTCCTGCGGCCTGGGTAGGCAACAAATCAGGTGCAAGTGTACTGGAGAGGAGAGCTGATGAGCTCACAGCAACCAGGAAAGACAGCAAGGGGTGGCAGAGGGGCTAGGGACAAACACGCTCATCCAGGGGACACCTGCAGTTACCTCCTCCCTACAGCTCGGCCCCACCCCTCCAGCTCCCACTATGGCCATCAGATTATTACTCTATCAATGGATTAACCCATTGATGAGGTTGGAGCCCTCCTGATCCCATCACTTCCCCAAATACCCACCTCTGAACATCGGTGGGGAAAAAGCATTCAACACATGGCTTTGGGGGACACTCTAGATCCAAGTCACAGCAAGGGGACTTGAAAAAGATAGATAATACTTGTGATGGTTAATTTTATGTGTTAACTTGACTGAGCTAAGAGATGCCCAGACAGCTGGTAAGACATTTTGGGGTGTTCCCTGAAGAGATCAGCATTTGAATCAACCGAGGAAAGAATGTTGCTGTCACCTATGTGGGAGGGCATCATCCCATCTATTGAAGGCATCTATAAACAGAAGGTGGAAGAAGTGTGTAATCTGCCTTCTGACCAGGATGTACATCTTCTTTTGCCCTTAGACCTTGTACTCCTGGTTTTTAGGCCTTTGGACTCAGACCAGGATTTACACGATTGCTTCTTTTTCAAGACATAACTCCACTGTCTTCGCTGATTGTTAAAAACACTGCAGTGCACCCCTCCAATAGAACCTTACTCAGAGATAAGAAGGAACAAGCCAAGGTGCATGGGACAGCATGGCTGAATCTAAAGTGCATCATGCTGATGAAAAAGCCAGAATCAAACAGATACACATCGTATGATTCCTTTTATATGATATTCTGGAAAAGTCAAAGTCATAAATGAGACGTGATTAGTGGTTGCCAAGGGGCTAAGGAGAGAGATGGTTTGATAAGAAGCAGCACAAAGGGACAAAATTTTGGAGTGATACCCCTTGTGTCCTGTTTGGGTCGTGGACTGATCAAATCTGCATTTGTTAAAATCCATGAACAATACCCTAAACGACCAAATTAAGAAGAAAAATAAAGTAATACGCATACAGACAAAGCTTGCAGAGGATGGGAGGGAATCACAGTATGATGGTGTGTGAGGAGGGTCAAGATATGGCGAGGGAAGTGGGATGGGACCCTTAGTCAAGGGTCTTTCTCTTGACGTTAAGCCAAGAGAAAGCAGAGAAACATGCTTTTTAGAAGTCAGAGTTGGGGGCTGGAGCAGTGGCTCAGTGGTTACGGCGCTTGCCTGGCATGCATGAGGACCTGGGTTCAAATCCTCTCATATGTAAGAAGTGGCTCAGCAAGGAAAGCCATGTGAAAACTAAATAAAATTGATTTTTCCTTTCTCTCACTCTCTCACTGTCCCTCTCTCTTAAAAAAAAAAGTCAGAGTGGTGTGCGCTGTGATTTCTGCTTCCACAGTATGAGATAACTTCAGCTAAGATCTCTGCGGTGTTCATCACTTTCCGAATCACACTTAGTTTATTTTTTTTAATCCAGGAAATTAAAAAAATTGTTTACTCTGAGCTTAAAAGAAGAACAAGTGACATTTTGGTTATAAAATAATCAGGAACCCAAATGAGTTGATTTTTTTTTTTTAATGATAACTCTTCCAATATGACTTGCAAGTTAGACACTGGAGTCTTGGTTTAGGAAGACCATTTGTGATTCAAATAGCCAGCTCAGAATATATATTCCTTAAGTGCACATATTTCTTTTTCTTCTTAACAAAAATTCAGTTTTCCTCAGGGTGGCAAACTCCTCAGGATAAAAATAGAGGCTAAAAATCCCGTTTCCAGCCTCCTTCTATGTGCAGGTGGCCCTGTGAGTTCTCGCCAATGAAAGGTAAGAGAAAGTTGGCTGGAGGGTGTGGGTTAGTTTCATACACAAATACAGACAGTAGCAGCTTCCTGTTGTGACATCCCCAAACTCTCCCCTCGGTTTCCTATTTGGATGGAGGCTGCAGGGGGCAGTCTAATCTGTCTAGGACCCTGAAGCCTCCTTGGGTGCAAGCAAGCCTTATTGGAGGACAGAGCACAGAGGAGAAGCTTGGGGGTCCAGGTGGCCCTGGGAAGGGGACAGTAGTGGCAACCTTGCAGTGTTACAGAATGTAGAAAATTTTCTATTTCGGGTAAGTAAACCTAATTGCTAACTAACAATGCTTTTGAAAGCACAGCTCTAACTCTTTAATAGAATCATGTAGAGGATACATACTTACCAAACTACTGAAGAAGATGAAGGCAGCAAAATGCTGTCTGCATAACAAAACCACAAGTAAAAATCAGAAGAACGTAAAACTAAAAATGATGAAATGATAAAAAATAAGTGCATATGTATAACAGAAGAAAAGATTAAAATAGAATTTCACCATAACATGCTTCTCAGAGTCAAATAAAAGCAGTTAAATTCAAATGTTTGTCAAGTGTTCACCCAGGAACCGACAGAAGAAATATGTAGTGACAGAGTTACCATCAGCCAAAGTAGAAATTAAGGTGAAACAGTATGTCAAAGAGATGTCTTATTTTGATAGAAGATACAGTTAATTTTGAAATGTTCCTTTAAGAGTTATCTACCTAAACTAAATTTATCAAGCAAAACTTCTTAGAAGAATAAAGATGAACTGGTTGAGACTGTTGTGAGAGCCTTGGACAGGATCTCTAAAGCCTTTAAGGGTCATGAAGATGAAAATATAAAGATGTAGAAAATTTGAACAATGTGTAGTACTTAATGAGATTGAAAAATGAATACATATCAAGGTAAGAATGTATAATGTGCATTGTTTTTGAGAGTCAAGTACATTTTCAAAACTGTTACAAAAAAGTCATAAAACGCATAGGTTATGTGCCCTGATCTTTATTTAAGTGGAAAACACCCTCAAAATTGGAACTGTCTAGGCACTACTAGCCTTTTTTTTGATGAGCTGGGAAAATTCCCATAATATTAGAGTAAGTAAAAAGAGCTTTGTATAAAATTACATACCTTATTATCCAAAATTTAAAAATACACAGAGAAAAATTCTTTAGTTTTTTTGGTTACCTTTGCATGGTGAAATCATGGAAGACAAACCTCTGTTCTGTGTTTTATGAATTTTCTACAGTGAGTAGGTATTGTATTTAGAACATGTAGAAAAAAATAATTGTTGATAAAAACAGAAAACCAAAGTGAAGTTGTAGGGTGAATTGATTTTGTAAGTGTGTATGTATGTGTGTATGAGTTTTTAAATTGAAAGAATTAAAAGAAATACGCTAAAATATTAACAGTAGTTATTTCAGAGCTATGGGATTTATAATTTTCAGCTTCCCAGACTTTCCACAATGAATATCCATCATCCCTATAATTAGGAAAAATGTTAATAAAACATTAAGCCTTTACTGGAAATCTTCTCTCAAGACAGTACAGGGATTCATGCTTCAGAGCATCCTTTTTTTTTCTAAGTACCATCAATGCAAGTTAAAATATGAAAAAAAGAACATAGAACATAAATAGCTGGGCTTGAAAAGCAATAGCAATTTATGGGGCAGAATGCTGTCTCCATACAGGTGTAAGCCGGGAGAGAGGTCTGGAGGCTGAGGATTGAACTTCTGTGGGAAATAACATGAGAAGATGCTTCTAGTGAAAAGGTCACATCCACCAGGCACATCCATTAAATCCAGGGCTGGATGGGAATTTTGGAGCCACCCCAAGTCCTATCCCTATGCTTAAAAAAAAAACTCTGAGCAAAATTTTTCCCGTCCAAATCAGAAGCTACTGCCTTGACCTATATAGCACTAAGCAGCAGGACACAGTGTGTCCAAGGAATGAGTTGGGTGGCTGGCCAGACAGGAAGCTGGGCATGGGATGGCTCTTGTATTATCCAGAAATGTCATAAGAGCTAGGATGGTGGTGTCAGGTACAGTAAGAGAGTCAGGGAGACAGGGAGAAGAAGGGCAAGTAATGAAAGGAGATGGAGTAGGAGAAGGAGGAGGTAGAGAAGGAGGAGGTAGAGGAAGAAGGACAGACCATCAGGTAACTTCTCTCTTAAACTCCTAAGCACCTGAGGAAATCTTATGCAAAGAAAGGAATCTGATGAAATCAGCAATCAGAACATGAATTCACTCCAGAGGATTCCTTGCAATGCAGGTAGGAAGCTCAATGAGTAGCCCAGTATTAGTCCTTTCTGGTTTTCAATGGACCTACTTTAGAAGTGATTATACTCTGTGACAGGGCGTGGGACCCAGAACAAGTGATCCCTTACTGACTATCTGGTCTGGTGAAGTACATGTGCATTAGCAAGCTTTCCATTACTGTACCAAAATGCCATGAGATTATCGGCTTAAAAAGAGGAAAGATTTCTTTTGGCCCATGGCGTCAGAGGTCTGAGTCCACAGTTGGTTGTTCCTGTTGCATTTGGACCTGTGATTGGCAGAGCCAATCACCATGGAGGAAGCTGCTCACCTCCTGATGCCAGAAAGCAATGAGAGAGCACAAGAGATCCTGGTGCCTCACTGTTTCCTTCAAGGGCACACCCAAAATGACCCAAGACCTCCTACTGGGTGCTACTTCCTGAAGGTCCTGCCACCTCCCAATAGTGCCACAAGCTGGGGACCAAGCCTTTAGCACATGGCGGAGGGGTGGGGGGACTCTTTTCCAAACCATGGCTGTCCACAGAGCCCTATGTGTGTGGTTTATCTTTACAACCTCAGTCTTCTAGTGGGGGACACTTGGGGCAAAGGAGAAGTGGACTCTGCGGGTTTGTTGATCATATGGTTCAAAACAACACCCAGGTTCTCCGGTGATGAGACACTCAGTAACAGGGACGCAGTAACCTTCTAACACTTCAGAGGCCCCAGCCTGCTGGGTGGGTGCACAAGTGCCATTGCATAGAAGGGGACACTCCCTCTCCACTCAATGTGGTGACTCATTGCCCAGGAGATTCCATAACAGACTCAGTTTGGACTCCACAATGTAGGAAGGCCATGACCAGTGTTCAAGGACTGCTAAGAGAGCCACCCCCCATGACAGTCTAAAAAGCCCTGGTGGCCTACAGGGCCTGCCCTCCTGTACTAGCTTCCCTGCAGCTCCCCTGCTACAAGGACCTGGTCTCCTGCTTCACCTCTGTTTTCCTCCCCAGCCTGGACAACTTCTTCTCCTTCCCCTTCCCCTTCCCCTTCCCCTTCCCCTCCTCCTCCCCTCCTCCTCCTTTTCTGGTCCTAGGGATTGAACTCAGAGAATTTTGTCCCTGAGCTACAGCCCCAGCCCTTTTTATTTTGTGACAGGGGCTCACTAAGTTGCTGGGGCTGACCTTGAACTCACAATCTTGCTGCCTCAGTCTCCCAAATGGCTAGGACTACAGGTGTGGCCACCATGCCCAGCTATGCCCAAGCCTTTATCCTAGACACTGGCCCTTGGCTTTCTCTGGCTGCCTCCTCCTCTCCCTAGAGACGCTGCTCAGCAATTAGTTAGGAAAGAGCCTGCTGCATTATGGGGATCCTAATCTAGTTATAAGGGGACCTCATTTCCAGTGCCAGAAGATCTTTGGTAGAATCCCACAGTGGACCTAAGAATCTTGGGGAACATGAGAGCCTTTCCCACGGCCTGACTTCCTGCCCCAGGGCTGGAGGGTGGGTGTCAAGACCTTTGATAGTGGTGTAGAAGAGTGTGTGCACCCATTTCTCACTGTCAGCAGGAAAGAGCAAGGAAGAAAAGGTATCACCTGCCCCAGGAAGAGTGCCAGTATGTTCTACTGTTAAAGAATGCTGAACAAAAGCCAACGAGGGATTTCTAGTTAAAGTTACAAAGGCTTATAAGCAATCGATGAAAATGGAACGGACAGTTTTTTAGGGTTTGGGGACCTGGAGACATCTAAGAAACAACCCCATGGCTCATTGTGGGCCACGTGGTTCATTTCACCTTCCTGGCTATTGACATTCGGGGCCAGATAATTCTTTCTTGTGGGTCTGTCTTGTGCATTTTATGGTTCTAAGCAACATCCCTGGTCTCTAGCACCAGATGCCAATAATAGCCCTTCCCAAAGTTACAACAATCAAAATTTCTCCAGACATTGCCAAGGGTTCACCCGGGGGTGCTGTGGGAGTAGGGGTGGGTGGAAATCACTCAAGGCTGAGAACCGCTGGTTAGAGGATGGATTAAGATCACTGAATCCCAACGTGTTATGTGATGTGGTTAGGAGAGAGATAACCCTCTTCCTATGAATTTTATACTGAACTGATCAACTAAGCAGTGAAAGGAACCGGAGAGGAAGAAGGGACCTGGTGGAGTCCTGTAGTCATACTCCTGAAAGGTAGAGCTGAGGCAGCCCTGAAATTCAGGGATGGAGCAGGGCCGTCCATCACTCATGGGGAATGGAGGGGGATTTGCAGTGATCAATCGCATCCAGGAAGCCCAAGGAGGGGAGTCACAGAAACAAGTGAAATAAAAGGTTTTCAACCACATGGAGCAAAGCAGTCTCCAGGCTCTGCCAAGGAGGGTGGAAGGACCACAATTATGGAGATTATGACTAGAGAGATGGTTAGGGACTTGGGGACTTCTTTTTTGAAGGACTTGCTGAGGAAGTGGGACTGTACTTAGAAAAGGAAGCAGGCTTTCCCTCTTTTTCTCTCTCCCTCTTAGGTGAACTAAAAAGCTTCAGTAAATACATACCAAGAATCTATGAAACTTCCAAATCAGTGGGAAAATGTTCCAACTTCAAAAATCACTAATGAATACGTCCTAGAGCAAACCAAAACTGCATTTGAAAAAATCAGTCTCTCGGTTACCTGTCAGGTTGGGAGTGTCAGGACTTTCCAGTATGTCCGGAAGCCACACATGACAAGCTATAGAATGAAAATTCTGAATAAAATTAGGGCAGCCCCTTAGCCTGAACGGGGGGAAACATGGTGAGAGATTTAACAGATTTGTGAACTGATTTTTTTTTTTTTTTGTGGCTGATATTCTTACTTTAAGAAGAGTAAAAAGTAATTTTTTTTGCCTTTTGGGGAGGGGATAAAAAACCAAACTGAGATCTGAGGTTTTTATAGTTTGGCAAATTTCAGAGATATGAAAGCAGAATTTTTGGCACTTAGTGATTGGGAGGCAAATGACATCATATGGCTTAAGGGAAATAGCTAAAAAAGTACATTTGGAAATTTTCAGAAGTTGGCTGCCACTGAAGTAATTTTGAATTTTCTTCCAGTGAATTTAGTTGTCACAAAAGGCACTAACTAGATTGACTACCCCGTGGAGGAAAATGACAAGTCCCAGGAGATGTGATGTCCCCCAGGCCTGAGCGGGGGCAGCCTTGGGAGGCCAGCAACTGCCTTGTGAGGGATGGCCTTCTGAGGGCCACTTCCAGACTGGGGGCACATTGTGGGGGTTTCAATGATATGGGTTGTGGAGAGGAAGGCCAGCCACTTGGCACTGCCAAGTCTCAGTTTCTTTTTCTTTCTTTTTTTTTTTTTTTAAAGAGAGAGGGACAGTGAGAGAGACAGAGAAAGAGAGAAACAACTTTATTGAGATTTTTCACATGGCCTTAATTGCTCCAACACTTAGTTGTGTACCTGGTGCTGGGGTTTGAACCCAGGTCCTCGTGCTTGCCAGGCAGGCGCCGAAACCGCTGAGCCACCGCTCCAGCCCCAAGTCTCAGTTTCTTGAACCTCCTGGCACCCCAAATTACCACTGGCTTGAGTTTGGAGATCACATATTTGGAAGGTCAAGGTAGTTGCCCCAAAGCTTTTCTGTTACCTAGTATCCTTCTGGCAAGACCTCCTGGGAACAGCACAGTTTCAGTAAACGGCAGACAGGTGGCAAGGAAAGACAAGGCAGGAAACTGTGATGTTCCCTTCACCTCTGGATGGGCCAGAGGGGTGGTTCAAGAGTAAAGATGGGACAAAGACAGGAGAATTGAGAAGAGGACTGTTTCCGGCTTTTCTCCCTGAGCCTACTGATTTTTTAGCAGTGATCCCAGATTTTGTGGCTTGCAGAGAGGCAGTAAATATAAAAAGCAGTTTAAAGTGGGAAACATTAATATAAGAGAAAAAGAAAACTGAACAAAGGATAGAAAAATGGTCCCGATATTGCACATACGCACTTATAAATGGGAAAACTCTAATTAAAAGGCACCAAATAAAAAATTGAGGACGAGTAATGTGCCACGACTTTGTACACGGTTTTCTCGGTGTTCTGATAGAGCCCAGGCAAATTGGCATTCACGCTGACCCTTCAGCTGGGGAATGGAACCGGACCGGGCGCCATGCTCATTCATACATTAGCGTCTAATCAATTTCCTGCTTGTTTTTAACTTTATTATTTGTATTTTGTTTTATTTAGAGTTTGTGGGACTAGGGATGGAACACAGAGGCTAGTGCGCGCCCGAGGTCCCCAGCCCAGTTTTCAACTCTTGATGAAACATTTGCTCTTCCTTCCCGCTTGGCTCTAATGATCCTGGGTTTCCTGTAGAACTGGAGGAAGTTCTGGAGTTCGTCATAGCCACACACTTGGCAGAGTGTCGGCTTTCACCCCGGAAGTCCCCCGCTTGGAGCTCCTGATTGTGGACTCCCCAAGCTCCCACCGGCCTTCTCCCACCCCACTGGCTCCAGGATCTCACTGGCACTGGGAAGGTCTGAGCCACTAGCCTGCTGCCCTCTCCTCACTTCCTTTTCCTGCTCCTGAAACTGCAAGGAGAGTTTCCTTCTACTTCCTGCCTTCTGATTCATCAGGTTGGTTTTCGAGTTTTCATCCTCACTTTTCCCTGTGCTTTATTCTGCAGGCTAACCCTGGTACTTTCGAATTCTTGACCCTATTTCCTTTTGTTTCCCCAAAGTGCCTGCTACATCAATTATTCTCTTTTTCTTTAATCTTCCATTAGTTTCTCTACACGGGCTCCTTCCCCTTCTGGCTACAAACATACTTAGAACTCCTTCATCTTAGAAGAAAGACATATCCTACAAAAACTTCTGTGTCTCCCGCAACTGTTAGCGTTTAAAAACTCCCCCTAAAACAAACAACTCTATTTCTTGACCTCCACTCCACTCATTACAGCTTGATTCAGCTTCTGTGCTGCCCCCACCCCACCCCTTTTTGTGGAAATTGCCCTAGGAAAGGTCAAGGATAATCAGGTCCTAATTATCTGACTTTTCCTTTATCTTCTACTCAAGTGTGGCCTCTCCCCTGGGAACCACCCTCAGGCCAACTCTCTTTATGGTACAGGTTCTCTGGACAGTTTCACCCACCCCCACGACTTCAGTCATGTCTCCTCCAATGATGACTTCAACACCATATCTCCAGTCTTGACCCACGCCTAAACTTCTCTCTAGAATTTTCCAGTGTCACCTGGTATTCTGAAAACAATCTATCCAAAATTGAATTCACTGTTCTTAGAATTAATTCAGCTTGGTCCTTGGCAGGCACAGGTCTTGCCCACCGCAGAGGAAAATGACAGACAGATCAGGAGGTGGGGTTTCCAGGACAGTCAGATCTGCATTTCCTCTGGAGAGATCCAAATCAGACTGGAAGTCCCCAACTGGACTTATGTTCAAAGCCTCCACCAATTCTGTAATTAGAGAAAATAGAGAAGACAAAAGAATGAATTCCAACCCTCATGTACTTAGATTTGTTGGCCAGCTTTGCGGTAGGACCAGAAAGCCAAAGACAGCCTCGCTTCAGGGCTAGCGCAGAATTACTAGGTGCGTTCATGTTATCTCCACGCACCTTTATCTCTTCTTGTTACTCTCTTGCAAAATGATAATAAGGACATCCTGGAAATTCTAGCTCTGGAATTTTTCTGTGCACCTATTGCAGATAGGCAGTGTCCTGTGTCTTGGCGCGTCTACGTTAGTCTCTTGTTCTAACGCTTGTTATTCGAGTGACTTTAGTCCAGGTTCATTATCCCTTCTGGTAGATACTGATAATCCAGACTTCACCTAAGACTTTGGGAGGCAGGGAGGGATGTCCTGTCAGTAGGTGGTGGCACCAGCCTCCTCTGAGACCCTGGAAAGTGGTAGTGGAAAGCTGCCTGGAGGGTCAGAGCCATGGGCGTCCACCAAGCACTTGTGAAATTCAGATGTCCACATCATGCAGGTTATCTTAAGCTACTACCTGGTCGTATTAAAAAATTAATCTTGGCAGAGGTTACTTGTTGCAACTTTGAAAATTTTTATTAGTTCTCTGGGGAGGGAACTGGACTAATACGCAAGAAAGAAAGGGAGTGGTGGAAAGAAGAAAAATAAAAATAAATAGGAGACCTTCAGGGACACAGAGACAAATT
Organism: Aplodontia rufa; assembly: GCA_004027875.1. Classification (NCBI taxonomy): domain Eukaryota; kingdom Metazoa; phylum Chordata; class Mammalia; order Rodentia; family Aplodontiidae; genus Aplodontia; species Aplodontia rufa. Next base: position 53,804 of record PVKS010007609.1, on the reverse strand, counting down.
CTGTTGCACTGTTTTCCTAAGGTCACCTCACCAAGAATTCTGACCCTTCTTGCTATGGTAACCTAGGTAACAAAGAGAGCATCACAGGACATAAGATTTATTGTTCACCTCAAGAGCAATATTCAATTTGATTTGATAACAATAACATTTGACATAATTGAATGACTAAAAAAATTCACATTCCATTTGGCTTTGTGTACTGTTAGGTTCAATAATGTTTAAACATATATGTGGATAGCTTTCTCATTAGTCTTTCCCCTGGTTTTCTATAGGAAGCCAGAGTCCACCTCTGGGGTCATTCACCTGGATGGGGTGGGTGTTGAAGTCATTCTGAGATGCAGGCTTTCCTGTCTCAATGGTGTTAGAAATACCAGGCATGAGATAGAACAAACACATGCTTGGAGGTGGGTGAGTGACCATACTTCACATCCAAGGGAAGGTGGGCTTCCAAGGGGGATTCTGGAGCACACACACTTGGGTGGGCAGTTCACCTGCTTATATCTCCAAATTGGCACAATCCTACCCTTCACTCTGATTGGAGGAGCTCAGGGGAACAATCTGTATGATTGGCTAATATAAAATTGGGACAGGTACGGAAAAGAGCTATGGATGTAATAGCATATCTGATAAGGAGTTTAAAAACTTATAATCTGTAACCACATGGTTCCCAACCTAAGATGGCTTCCTTTTATATGTGAAACTTATGTTAGGACTGTATTCTGAAAATGGACCATCAGACTTCTTATTTTTTGCAATGAGAAGGTAATTCAAGCTAGGATAAAATAGGGAATGATTGGTCTCATAATTCCTTTCTGTCTTTGATATTTTACCCCCATCCAAATTTGAAGATGTGTTCAAGGATATCCAAGGAAAACAGATGTCTGACACAGAGGACCTTCATGGTGGCCTGTGGGTGCTCAGCAAGGCTGGGAGGGAGATGTTTCCTATGGGATGCAGGAGCCTTGTTTGACTCTGCTGTGATGTTTCTGTCCGGATGCTTTCAGATCCTTTGAACTCAATGCTTTTATCTTATATTGGCTTAGTCAATGCAGATGAGAAAGTCCCTTGAGGCGGTAATGTCACCACAAAACTCTGTCCTCAGCTCTTACTGTTCTAATTGGATCTGTAAGGCCTTGGAATTGACACAGCCCAATCAATAATGACTACTTTTAAGTGAGGAACCATTCTTTGAGATACTGCAGCAGTCTTTCAGATTTACTGATATTTTCACATTCAATTAGGAAGATGGAGACCATTCAATCGTTGCTGGTCAGAGTCTAGAATTCCTGTAACAAACTTCTGCCCAACTACATTTGGCTGCAGTACTACTTTATAAGAGAAAATTTGGGCCTTGTCCCCTGTCTTGATGCCCAGTGTTTGAAATATGCAGGAACTCTGTGGTACAGAACAGGGTGTCCTTCCTGCGTGCTGGGAAGAGGCTCTCCCTGCCCAAGCAGCTCTCTTCCAAATTTGCTTCCATCAGGGAAATCGTTGGCCATTGAGGCAGCCTTTTAACAGCACCGAGCTTCTTTCTACCCCCAAGAAGAGACAGTTATCAAAGACGTGTCATCCTTTGGGGCAACTTAAGGATTGTGTTGTGTATGTAGAAAACAAAGTGGATTACTAAACGCAGTTCTCCAAACCCATTGCGCACAGATGAGCCTCCAATCCCAGAGGGGGCGCTGGACCACAGGCAGAGGCGCTGGAAAGCAGAGAAGAGGGTCCACTAACATAACCAGGACTCAAAAGTCATAAGCATTTAAAAGCTGGTTTTGATAAGTACTAATGTACACACAATAAAGTACATAAATATTAAGTGTGTGTCTTGATGTACACACCCCACCCCTCACAGAAGTCAAGGTATAGAATATTGCTGGCATCCCAAAGACTTAATCCTGCAATCTCCCTGTGATTAGCTGCTAAAGCTTATCATAATTTTATACTTGTTTCACCCCAGATTAATTTTTCGTGTTTTTAAAATTATTTTGTATTTTGCCTTTTTTTGTTTTTGGTTGAACTATGTGTTTGTGGGATTCATCCACGACACTGTGTGTAGCACAGTGCTCTTGTGTATGCGTTCCGCTGTGTGACTACACCAGCCTGTATTTTACTCATCCACTGTTGATGCACATTTCAATTATTCCCCTTTCTTGGCTTATATGAAAAAGCTGTTATGAACATTCTTATGGTTTGTACACAGTCAAAAGTTTTCCAGCTTCAGTATTTATTGGCATTTCCACAAATAATGGAGGAGTGACCCAGAGATTTTATATTTTTACCAATCATTAGTGTTTTTGCTCTTTTAAATTTCAGCCATCGTTGTGGTTTTAATTTGCATTTTCCTGATGAATATGCATATCTTGTACTCTGTATCTTTTTGTGTACTCATTGACCATTTGGGTAGCTCTTCATGGAATGCCCATTCAAGTGTTTCGCTCATTTTGAAAAGTTGGTGTGTGTGCTTTTTTCTTATGGATTTGTAGGAATGCTGTGTGTATTCTAAGGGTCCTTTGTCAAACGTATACTGAAAATATCTTCTTCCAGACTATCTATTGTTTTAAAAATGTTGACCTTTGTAGATTCTTTCTGTTTGACCCTGAAAGTTATGCCTGATTCCTACTGTCTAGCACTAAAGGCCAAAGGAAGTGACGGAAACCCAGGGGAGAACAGAGTTCCGGCAGGGGTGGATCCAGAGGCAAGGTATCTTCTGTGAAGCCACTCCAAGCCCTCACACCCTTGTTCCTTTATGTCTTGGGGAGCCTCTTGCTGGCTTCAGTTTGCACCTTGATCACATTGTATTACGATTCGTGTCATGTTGGTGTCGTTGCCAAATGATGAATTTCTATACGACAGGTGTTACATCTCTCATCTCTGTCCCCAACGTCCAACCCAAGGTCTGGTACACATTCCACTTAGTTGCTGCTCCAAACATGCACTAAATAAATAGATGAGTGTGTGATATTGTGCATAGAAGCAACATGAGCACATTTTATTTGAAGTAGATAATTCTGACTACAGTATGGAGAGAGGAGTTGGAGATTTCAAATATTAAGTGGCAATTTAGATTACGCTGTTCAGCCAGCAAACCCATAGAAAATATGCTGAACAGTAACAGAAAAAGTATGCATGCCTTTTTCTTCTGGAGCCAAGCAATGCTCAATCAACCCATGGCAAATTTTGTTAGCAAATTTACTGAATCCGACTCAGTGATAGATGACAATACAAGACAACAAAAAAAGATATGTCATACAGCTCCAGATGACAAATGCCAATTGAATGATACAGGCAGGGAGCGCTAAGCGTTTAGAGGACATGGCGATTACCATGAGCCACAACTCTCAGTTTTCCTAGTACAATTTTCCTGTACTATTAAGATGTTAGCTGACACAAGTTTTTATTATGCTGATACAAATAGCATTAGAAATGTAAAATTTGAGTAAATTGAATGAGAAAATATAGAAGATGGTACTTGCTGTTTCCAACATCTCTTGGGCTCAGTCTCAGGCTGAAGAGGGAGGAACAGTGGGAGCGAAGGCTATGAGCACCAGTATGGCGGAACCCAGGAAGACAGGGGCTCTTTGGGCCCCCGTACAGTGCAGGTTCCTGGCCCTGGAACCATCACCTCCTCAGAGTGGCCCACCTCTGCGTTCATACTGCACCCTGCTCCAGCCAAGAGGAGGCTCTGAAGACCCTACCAACACTGACCTTGCACTTCCTGGGATTTTACAGATGGGAGCACTTATGGCTTAGAAATATTCAGGTTAAAATTGTAATTTGGAATTGACAACGGTCAATGACAGTAGTCAATAAGATACAGATATATAATATTTAATATGATATAGATGTTAATTATATATATATATGTATAAATATATATATAAATATATATATATATATATAATGACATTGGCCTGTTTAACTGTGTGTAAGTGTATAGTGCAGTAGTGTTAAGCTCACTCACATCGTGTACCCATCTCCACTGCCCATCTGCAGGACTGTTTCAACCTCTCAGACTGAATTCTGTACCCATTGAACTCTAACTCTTAGCACCTGGAAGCACCATCCTGCTATCTGTCTTGATGAATTTAATGACTCTAGGAACCTCATATACAACTTGTCCTTTTCTGTCTGATATCACATAGCAGGCATGCTGTCCTTGAGGGTCATCCCTGGGTAGTGTGTTTCAGCATTTCCTCCCTGTTTTGAGGCTGAATAATTTCCCATTGTACACATATAATACATTTTGTTTATCCATTTACAGAGTTCAATTTTTAAATGAATCATTCCTACTTTTCCAAAATAGGGATTTTTTAAAATGTCTTTTTACATATTATCAGAAGAAGAAATAAAGTAGGAAGGGAAAGGAACTAAAATTTATTGAGAAGCTATTGTGCACTCCCCACTGGGTGTATTCTTTAGCCACTGAAACTGTATATATCTGGTGACAGTCTTGTGAAGTAGACATTGTCACAGAAACACTCATGTGAGAGAAGTGGAGTGATTTGTGCCTGAGTTTACCTCTTTGCAAAGCTCATGCATTCCCTGCCCCCGTGCATGAAAGAAAAACCTGAAGAGTGCGGACATTGAGCATCTTGAAATGTCTCAAGTTTAGCTTTGCTTATTCCTTGTGAGTGGCAGGTACCATTCCCCCACTTTCCAGTCCCTGTGCCCAACTCCCAGGTAATACATCATGTAAGTCAGCTCCGTCTAACTTTATTATAGAAGAATCGTCTTCCTTTACTGAAAAAGCACATAGCTGAATAAGGAAAGCCATCTGATCATTTCAATAACTACTGAAGAGCATTTCAATTCTTCACATTCATTATTTAAAAATAAAAAGCTCAAATACTTAGCCAACTGAATGACGAAAGCCAAGTCCTACAAGCTCCGAATCTTCATCTATAAATGAGGACTAAATCTATCCAAGTCTTAAACTTTCCCTCTCTTTCTACTCAACCCAATGCTTGATATTTGTGAATTACATTGTCATTTGTTCCCATTATATTTTACAATCCTGAAAGTTACTTCAAGGATGGGACTACTGAATGACAGTGATGGAAGATTGTGTATGGGAGCTGAGAGCTTAGCTACAGGCTCACCAAGGACATCAACACTGGAGCTCAGTTCCCGACCCAACAGCTAAGCTGTGGGAATGTGGCTGCTGAAAGACAGACAAGTCAGTTTCCACAGAGAAGTTTTACAGCTGAGTGGGGCCTGTCCTACAGCCTCTCTGACGCAGTTTTCGTTAATCACTTGGATATTAGTCAGTTAAATAAATGATTGAATTTGTGGATGATATGAGGCTGGAAAGGATAACAAAATTAGAATCCCAAAATATTCTCGTAAGCTGGAAATATGACTTAAATTGTTAAGTGCAGAATTTGGGTGCCCAAAGTCACTTCAGTGCTAAGCAGAGATGTACTGCAGTGAGTTAGTCAGGACTTCTGGGTTGCAAGTGACAGAAACTTTACCTTTGTTGTTTGGACACAAAAACAGGAAGCTTTTTTTTTGGCTCTTACAAGCAAATCTTGAGTTTCTCAGCATGGGGGCTGCTGGGACTCTCTCAACTTGTCTCATTTGGATTCTCTTTTTGCATTTTTAGATTTATACACAGAGGAAGAACTCTGGCCTCTTAGCAGTTCTCAGACTCATATGTTTCTAGTTTGATCACAATGAAGGAAACAATTCTCTCGCCTCTGCTAAACAATTCTGGGGGCTGGGTATGGTGGTGGAGGCCTGTGATTCCAGCTACTAGTATAGGCTGAGGCAGGAGGAAGGCAAGATCAAGGTCTGCCTGGGCAATTTAACAAGGCCTTGTTTCAAAATCAAATCTAAAAAGGTTTGGAGGTGTAGATCAGCGGTATAGTTCGTCTAGCATGCACGAACTCCTGGGTGGAATCTTTAGAACTGAAAACAGCAATCATAGAATTTTAATTGGTTTTGGTCAAGAACCATTCTAGGCCAAATGCTTTAGCTGAGGAGGCGAGCAGCTAAAAAGTGGTCACTTCTTCTGTGCATCATGTTTTTCTCAAATGAGAGGAGGTGTTATGGAGGGTCTAAAACAGGGACGATTTGGGGATTGGCTGATCTAAAAAGGATTGGAGTTGGTAGTTATATGAGGTTGCCAATCAAAACTTCAAGTTTGCCTTGATGGTGCTGGAATATCCGCAGTGAGGACAGGCAGGTCCTGTGTGCTCTTCAGGTCTCTCCTGGTGGGTCATAGAAGAGTCCACCAGAGATGAGAAGAAACCAAATTTTATCAGGTGCACAAAATTCTGATGGCTCAAGAATATTGACTCTGGGGGACATTTCTGGATGTAGGGTAGGTGTCTTGCTACCCAGGTGGGTCAAACCGTCACCTGGTGAAGGGTCACCAGCAAGCCCTGCCGTGCAGAGGAAGGAGCCTGGAGCCGGGGGTGGGGGGGGTGGCTTATTAATTGTGTCATGTTTGGCACCCTGATTAAGGTGCCACGTGAGCATTTCATGAGGTTGTGGTAAAAAGTCCCCAAGGGAAGGAGTTGATGGTGCTGATTGGATGCCTGGTAGATAGTGGTGGCTTGATACCTGGTGGCATTAGTGTCAGCACACATGACACTTCCTTATTAATAAACACATGGAAGGTATTGCCAACCAACAGAGCGACCCAGCCCTAGATGAGAGTCTTCACAGGTAGCGTGCTTGCTGTCAGGGGAGGTGTTTAATCAGAGGCTTAAAACCACACGGCTTCATGCACCCCCTCTGCATTGGGAGGGCTTTGGGTCCCATCCGAGTTAAAAAGTCAATGATTCTAGGTCCTTATTCATTTCTTAACTCCTTAAACTGTTTTTCAAATTCATATTCATAATTTATCTGTTTTTGAAAATTTAACAAGTAACAGTTTCAGTGATAATTATTGCATTTCTGTATTTATAGATAACTGGCACATATGGAGGTGGAACAGCACAATTTGATATTTTCTCATGTGCCAGATTTTTTTAATAAATATAGAAAATCCTATAGTTAAGAAAAACTATTTGTTAAAATTAAATGTATATTCATCTGGGCATCTGTTCTGATATATTAGATTTCTCGAGAACCAGTTTTCCTATTGCTATTGGATGGAACCCAACATTAGTCCAGAGTTGAGGAGCTCTGAGCCTCCAGAGTATCCAAATAGAAATTAAAAGAAAAAAAACTTTACTAATTTCTGCATATAATGTACTTGTAATATACTTCCACCTATTCTTGTTAAAATTAAACTTTCTATCTAAAAAAATGTAAAATGTATCCTACCCCCAGAAAGCTATAGTGGGAATTTTCCCCCCCTTAATGATGAGATTTCCAAGCATACCACATGGGGTGGTGGAAACACTGAATTTGAGAGTCAGCTAGATTTGGGTATAAATTCCGGCTGTCTTTCTATGGGTATGATACTGGGCAGGCTGCTTAATAGCCGAGAACTTTCTTATGCCACCTGTAACAGGCCTACCTCCTAGGTGGATTAGCATGGTCAGATTTCTTTGCACCCACCAGACATTTTAAAAGCCTTGATCCCTTCTTAGTGCGAGCCTGTGCATTTGGAAATGATGATAGGGATTGAGTTGTGATAGAAAGAACGTGGATGTAGTGCCTGGGAATTGACTGAGTGCTTCCTCTGTGCCTGCCACTATATAAGCACATACAGTGCATCTTCTCTTTTAATCCTATCCACAGCTCTACGGGCTACATGGCAGGAGGTCTGTTTTACAAGGTGGCCTCTTAAAGGCCCTGGAACCTGTGAATTGCAGAATCTCAGACCCAGGACAGGCTTATTCAGGAGCCTGTCTCTATAACTCTTGCTCTTTAAGACTTAGCCAGTATTCTAGGAGAATATTTAAAAGAACTGAAGCAGTATTAGCAGAGTTTTCTAGTTAGTGTACATCATGTCCTCATTTTCCTAGGAATCAGGTGACATTGTTTCTCGTCTTTGTGGCTAGATTTTCATGACCTGCTGTCTTTTCGTAGTCACCACTGTCACAGGGTTTGATGGCTAGGGCACTGTCCAGGGACTCCCTTACCATTTCATTGGTTTTTATTATCCTAGTAGGTCTATTTCTGCCATGTTTATGTCTTGCTATAGTATAGAACCAAAAATATGTCTTTATTATTTTCAGACTATTAATTTGCATGGACAAATGTTTCAGGCAACATGATCTAGAGAGAACTATGGGTTGGTGAGCAGTCTTTAGTCTCCCTCCGCATGGGAGATTTTCATTTGGGGTCTTTTGTGCCCCCCTGCCATGGGTGGTTAAGTCCAGCTGCCTCTGTTCCCACTAGAGTGTCTGCAGGACAGGCTCCTGCCCCAGGGCAGAGTGCCTGCCACTTGAAGCCTGATGGCCTCCATGACGCCTGAAGCTTCAAGAGGTGCCTGGAATACCTGTTCTTATGGTTTAGAGAGGCATGGCTCTTAGCTCTGCCTGAATGTCACTGTTTAATTTGCTAGCTTCCAATTTAAGCTTATTTTTGAGAATTCAAATCTCCTTTCAAGCAAATTAGGTTAAACTGCTTGTGATGAGGGAGCTGCTTGACCTTGAATCATTTTCTTTTCCTTTTTGAAAGAGAGATGACAAAGGGGTTGGAGGATGTGATTTAACTTGCTCTGGAGACACCAGAAAGAGCTTATAGGTGCAAATATACAGATCAGGGACAAGTTCATAAGGAAGAGACTGGTGGGATCACCTCCTGAAGGGGACCAGGCCACACTTTTGTTTTTGATGAACATATTCAGTGCCATGCAAATTTCACAGTGTGCATTTTTTAAATGGAGACTAAGTCTTTTGATATTTAACAGGTTCTAAACAAAAATTTAGGTAGGTCATGTAAAAGTAAACTGCACAGAAATTCCAGATTATTGAGTCTAATATTTTATTTAAAATATAATTGTGCATCTTTTATTTTTAAGTTCAATAAAAGTTTTCTCTCTATCCATAAAGAAGAAGCTGCTTCCAGGTACACTGTTCCCTTGTCTTTAATGTCACCAGAATGTTAGCAAAGAAAGTCTCACGGTGCGCTGTTCTGAAATTGGAGATCAGTTGCGAGAGAATGGGGACTGTTGCAAAGGCCAGGGGTTCTCAGGCCGAACACACTGAGTCATCGGGGCTTCTTAAAGCAGACCGCTGACCTCACCCTTGGTGTTGTAGATGTCAGAGCTGTCCCTTGGCATCCATGCCCCTGTGAACACCCAAATAAACTTAGGATCCTATAAAGAGGCAAAGTATTTGCATATAATCTACACACCTCCTCCCATGTACTTTGAATCATTTCCAGTTTACTTATAGCAACTAATAGAATGGAAGTGCAGTGTAAATTGTTGCACTGTGTTATTTATGGAATAAGGACGAGAAAAAGTCTGTGCATGCTCATTACAAGTGTAATTTTTTTTTTTGCACCAGGGATTGAACCCAGGGGTGCCTAACCACTGAACCACATCCCCAGCCCTTTTTTATTTTTTATTTTTAGACAGGGTCTCACTAAGTTACTAAAGGCTGAGGCTGACTTTGAACTTATGATCCTCCTACCTCAGCCTCCTGAGTAGTTGTGTTTACCAGCATGTACCACTGTGCCCAGCTTAAATGTAATTTAAAAAAAATATTTTTGGTGTGCTGTTGGTTGAATGTGTGGACATGGAACCTGCAGATAGAGACTCTGTATACTAGGTCAATAGGTCTACAGCGGCACCTGGGAAGCGCATTCCTAATGAGCTCTTCTCCTCTACAGACCCTGTGCAAAGAACCATCAACCTAGATCATCCCTGGCCAAAACAAATGCCCCACCCCATGAGGCACATAGGTAGCTTGAAATTTTCTAGAAGCTTCATAAGCGAAAAGGCACAGTGACCTCAATCATAATAACCTTTTACCTACCCTAAAATATCCAAAATGCTCTCATACAATGTACTTCATGACAATTAAATATGTACATACTTTATAAGTTTTATTTAAAATTATCTTTTACATTAGATGTAAATATAACCATTAAAAGATCTAAAATATTACCACTGTATTATCAAACATAAATTAGTAATGAGGTATTTTAATGACGGTTATGTTAAATTTTGAAAATACAGAGTATATTTTATACTTCTCAGTTAAGGCTAGTCATAGTTTAAGCATGTCATGACCACATATGGATACTGGCTATTGTATTAGAAAGAGAGGATCAAATATTCTAATAAATTACATTGCAAAGCGCTTAGTGATTGTGGGTATCTCAGTGTTGGGTGCACATCAGAGTCCCTTGGGGACTTGTAAACACATGCTCATGCTGAGGTACCACTCCCAGAGAATCTCATTTAAAACCTGGCATGTAGGCAACAGTGCGTTTAAAAATCTTCCCAAGGAATTGTAATATGCAGCTGGATTGTGAATCTCTGGGGTAGGTAGAGGCTGGGCTGAAGTAGGAGCCATCCATTTGTATCTGTGTGTGTGTGTAATATACTATTCTTATATAATATAAAATATAATATATCAATACATATTTACATATAATATAGGAATAAACTTATTATACACTATTTTATGTAAAATATAAAATATTAGAAGTTATCTGCCACATCCTGACAGTTTGGTATGGAGCCCTAATAAAATGATGATCCCACAAGAGTTCGTCTCCTCATGGTGTCCTGGCCATTTTAGTTTAGGTGAGCACACTCTATAACATTAATACAGGATGAAATTGCCTAACCACACATTTTTCAGACCATATTCTGTTGTAAAGCAACCACGCATGACAATCCAACTGCAGGTTCCCTAAGCAGAGGTCAAAAGGAAGGGATACTAATTCCAAGAAGGTCTGCAGCTGAGAGGCGGAGAGTTTCAAGATTGTTCTATTTACTCTTAACCCTTTGAGACCGGTATCAGTGCTGCTTTGCAGAAAGAGTAGTTGAAATGCAGGAAGATCAAGTCTCCAGCCCACCTGTGACACTGGAGCAGGACCAGCTGGAGTTGCCCAAGAGACCACTGTTTCCAAGGCCTGCTCTTTCTAGGTCATCATCTCGCCCACTTGGTGGGTAGCTAGGTTCACCTGTCACTGCAGCCAGGGCTGGGAATACACCCTCCCTTATGCACTTGCTCAGCTGAATACTGTCTCCTTACTTGTACAGAAAAATTGAAGCCTGAGTTTCGTTAATAATAAACAAATAGAATCAGTGGCTTTTTTTCTGCAGCGGACTTAGATAAATTTCCAAATGTTTAAGGGTGGTAAAAAAACGAGATAATTAAAATGGGCTGTCTGTTTCCTCTTACTTTTCTGTTTTAAAGAGAACTTCCTCTGGGTCAGCATTTGTACTGGATTCTTTGAGTTGGTAAAGATGTCCACTGGATGACTGAGAGGTTTTTCTGACCTTGACTGAGTGCTCTGAGTTTCTTATTCTGGGAAGTTGCAGGCCACTTCCAACCGGGGCCTGCAGGATCAGGAAGCGGGGATGGGGTCCTAGGCTCACTGGGAGCTTCTGCTCCTCATCTCTCATTGATTGATTATGCACTCTCCAAACTGAAGTGTTTGTCTAGGGTCTCTCATGATGTTCTGTTGTATAGAACTTAGTTTATTTAATATATGCTTTGGATTTAAATCTCAAGACACTTAGACTCTTATTTGTCTCAACTCACTCTCTTCCCCTTACTAGTTTTAAATATAGAGCATGTCTCTTTGAAACTAAGAATTATAATTACATTCCAGTATCTCACCTATAGTGTTTTCCTGACCTACTTTTCACGTATTTCAAAATCATTACACAAGAAAGTGGTAATTTGGGTCACTCATCAATTTGCCCTCAACTTCTCCAAAGTTAATGGTGCCAGATCTACCTTATCAAGCCAGTTGTTTGTATATTTTTGCTGTGTAGGCCATGGATGTGATCTTGAAATCCCCACTGCCTCAAGCTGTAGCCAAAATATTTCCTTGCAAACTTCTGTTTTTGAATGTTGGATGCAAAACAAACAACAACAACAACAACAACAAAAAAAAACAAAATAGAAAAAGAACCAAACCAAACCAACCAAACAAAAAACCGAAACAACAATAAAAATCTCTGTTCAAATTCATGTCATTAATTCTTGAAATTTGTGATTACTGGCTGGAATAAAGGCATTTTATTTTTCCTTTCTTAACTTTTATTGAATGGACTTCATTGAGAATCTGAGGATGTGGCAGGGAGGAAGGGATTTTAAAGGATACTAGTATGGACATTTTTCCGATTTATACTAGGTTCAATTCAACAAAAAAAGAGGACCTTGGATTGTGGAGAAACATGAAATGTTTCTGAAATTGGGTGGTTAAGTCTGGTCAGATTGAGGGAACCCGTAGTATTAAGCAAAATAATTTGCTCCCCAAATTGTTCTTGATAAGAAAAGGGCACGGTGATTTTCTTACCAGGTGAGTTGCGGGCTGAAGTGGAGCCATGTGTCTAGGGCTGCTTGATGGTGGGGAGAAGGCACAGTTTCAATGTCGCATAGTCACCCTCCAAAGTCGGTCAAATCGGTGTGCTTGGGATCTAAGTCCTCTCCACCTGTTCAGGGTAGATTAATTTCCATCTGCAGTTTAGGATGCCTCAGAAGCTGGGACAGTAGGCTGGGTGTCACGTGTCTCCCCACATGTAGCTGTGCAGAAGGCCATCTAGTGCACACTGCCAGGCCTTCAGAGAGAGCTGCATGCAAGGCTGGTCCTGAGGACTGGGCAAGTGTTGGTGTGCTGTATGTCCCCTGGCCACTCCTACAATGAGGAATCGCCCATGACCCTGTCCCCAAAACCAACTGGAAGGTGGAGCTTCAGGGGAAGCAAGCACAGAGCTTGCCATGCCTTCTGATGTTTGGGGCATCTGAGGACTCTGTATGGGTGCCTGCTGGCTGGAGCTGGCAAGGAGGCAGGACTGAATTCCTGGAGAAAGAGTCACAAGATGAGGGCCCTATTTAAGGAGCCAGGTGGCAGTCATCTTAGAAAGTGTCTTGCCCAACAGGCCACCTGCAGGGACAATTTGACCCAACAGAAGGACAAGCATCTCCTTCAAGGCCAGGAGAGAAGGTTCAGAGAACTTATTGAAAGGACTGTGATAGGAAACACATCGTTTCCTACCTGTTTGCATTGTACAGAATCAACCTTGCTTAATAACATGGCTACCTAAAATTCAACTGCAATTCATCCCAAAATAGAGATACAATGAAAGTCAAGACGTGGTCAATTATGTAAATACTCAGGCTTCACCTAAATCAACTGTCCTGAAGAAATTTTGAAGCTGTCACATTAACTGTATTATGCTAAGAAGATTTGTCCAGCTGTGGTATAAGGGAGTGAGTTTCTGCCTCTCTCTGGGCCTTTCCCTTGACTTTTCCCAATCTCTGATGTCCCTGCCTGGAGCTCCCATGATAATCCCTGCATGCTTCAGTGCTGTGCTTATAAAAATTAGTCCCTAGTTGCCTGATTTCACCATCACCTGATCAACGCCCTCAGCACGAGGTCAGGTTTCCTAATTCTATTGTAGTCACAGTACCAGGACAGCCCTTGGTCCAACATGAGTGTTCTAGAGGAGCTCATCACATGACGGGTGAGTCCCAGGTCTGCCATAGGGCTGGGACTGTCTGACATTCTTTGATAATTGACTTTAGTTGGGCTGCAGTTTCTCTGTTGCAGAAGGATTGATCTCAATTCCTAAATTTCTTTCAAATTGCCAATCTCTGATTCACTAAGTGCAAACAAAGAAGAATCAAGCAACAGAACGAAAGAGACGTGATGCCAAAGGTGGTACACATGAAAGGGTGTAGGGGAAGAGTGGAACTAATGGAAAGAGCTAATTTCAGGAAGGAGTGATAATTGGGATGCTTGAGAACATCTTTCCTGGAATATGTTTATCTGAGAGGAAGAGAACACCTTTAATTATGATCTTTCTGTACGTGAAGTTTAAGTTTGAAGCCTGTGGGCTACCTTCATGTGAGTGATAGAAGGTAGAAAATGAGGTTGTTCGAGAGAAGAAGCAAAGTATTAAAGAAAGGATTTGAAGACATACCGTGGGGCTGTGGGTTGGCAGGAAGAAGCCTCCCACAAGCAAAAAGGGTGAGAGTGACTCGGAGAAGCTTTGCCCTACAAGAACCTGAAGAAAATACCTAGTTCCCACAGTGTTTTACAGAAACCAAACACTTAGTGCTTCCAATTCAAAACAGAAGTTGAAGTCTATTTTGGTTGGATCTCCAAACGATTCACTAGCCCATGCATTAGAGTGACAGCCTATGTTACCGATGCCTTCCAAAGAGCTGCCAAGATGGGTCCTAGACTTAGATTCTCTTTTCAACCTTTCCAGTTACGGAGACAAAATCATGCCGATTATTTTGAGTAGAGTTCGAATGGATTATTCCTAGGGCAGGACAAAAATAGTGATAAAGGGGTTAACATACTATCGCCTATGTTCAAAGACATAGATATGTTTACAAACAGGTATGTGATGCTATTTTTCCACTTCACTGGGGTTAAGTCTAGTTTTTCAAAGAAACCAAAACCGTGTCCATCCCAACCAGCACAAGAAAGTGGTAATTTGGGTCACTCATCAATCTGCTGTCAACTTCTCCAAAGGTGATAGTGCCAGAGGTACCTTATCAAGCCAGTTATTTGTATATTCTTGCTGTGTAGGCCAGGGATGTGATCTTGAAATGATGCAACAGGACCCTGAAATACAAGCAGACATTCCATCAGCAGCTCCAAGCCCAACCAGGGAAGGCCTAGCATTGGAGGAGCCAGACCATCCAACCCAGGACAACGGGTGGACAAGACAGCTGTGGAGGAAGGAATCGGGTAATCTGGGAACGTGTTTATTTGAAATTATAGCATGATAGAGTTTATCACTTTTTCTTTTACAGACGTGGTTGTCCACGTGCTTTGAGGGGACACTCACTGACTTCATAGGAATCCACTGGAGTACTGATGGCAGAACTCACCCCCTTATTTCTTTTCTTTATCTTCAGAAAGGGACAAAGTCTATTCACAAGACCTTTGAGGCACAGGCAGAAAGAGATGGTCTATATTATAAAACCTTTTTTCCCTGTAAATAGTATGAACTGCAATACCAAGAAATACATGAACAGCTTGAAAATTGCTCAGAATGCTGGGTGTGCATGAAAGCTCCACTGTATCAAAAGAAAGGATCCAAAGGACACATTTTCAAAAGGAAAAAATTGCCGGCAAAGAGCGCCGTGGCCAAATCAACATGAAAACAGTGGCTGATATAATCGCCGCCAAGGAACAAATGTTAAACATTCTCCCTTCAACTCAGCTGGCCTATTATCCCTCTGAATACCTCGGCTGACAATGCCTCCCCCGCTCCAGTTTCAGCAGCGTCAGAGGAGAGCGGGGCCAGCATCGCCCTTCGCGCTCCTGTTAGCGAACCGCACGGCTGCGCAAGCCGACACCGTGTCAGTCCTAATTACCACCTGTTCCCCGGCTCCCTTCAGGTTCCGTCACCTCTGCAGCATTAAGCAGCCCCCGGCAGGAAGCGGTGTCGATTGCACCGGAGCAGCGACGCTCGGGCTCCGGGTTTCCGAGGATAATTGTCGCCTGTGCGCAAATGGCCCTGTCCTCACCCCTCCTGCATCAGGCAGGGAGAGCCCAGCTGCCCGCTCAGTTCCACACCAGCTGCATTCCCCAGGCCCGCGAGATCACAGGCACATCCAATGTCACTTCCAATGTCACTTCCAGGCTGTGAGTCAGACCCCAACTCACGCAGACGCGTCACCCTGGAAAAAGAAAAAAGTCGCATTTTTAAAAACTGCGCAGACCGTGACTTCTCTATTCTTATATTCAGTGCTACACACCTGGTTTTTATGAACTAATTTATTAATTAATTTTTTAGAGAGAGAGCGACAGTGAGAGAAAGAGAGAAACCATTCTATTTAGGTTTCCATGCGGCTTTCCTCTTGCTCCAGCACTTCCTTGTGTATGTGGTGCTGGGGTTCAAACCCACATCCTCGCCCCCCTCCAGGCAAGCGCCTTACTGCTGAGCCACCGCTGCAGCCCCTGGTTTTTGTTTATTGTTTTGATTTATCTTTTTATTAGTGGCCTGGTTTTTATTTTTAATAGCATCATTCTCTGAAGTTTGATTAGAGACCTTCATGAAAATGATGTATGGATTACATATCTGCATCTTTCCCTGTCATTCTAATATCACATAAGACAAATGGTGGGTGACATTAGCCAAGATGACTTAAGCACTTCTTGTGTGACACATTTTGTTTTAGGCATTCTTTTGTGTGTGTGTGTGTGTGGTACTGGGCATTGAGTGCAGGAGCATGTAACCACTGAGCCACATGCCCCTGGCCCTGCTGCCAGCCCTTTTTATTTTTTGTTTTGAGACAGGGCCTCACCAAGTTGCTGAGGCTGACTTGGGACTTGAGATCCTCTTGCCTCAGCCTCCCAAGCCACTGGGATTATAGGAGTGCACCACCACACCCTACTGGCATTCTGTCTTAAACACACCATTTCATCTTCACAACTCCCCTTTCAGGCAAGCAATGTTGTTATTCACTTATTCAGCTAATTCTTGCATGCGCTAAAGCTCATCTCAAATATCAAGCGTTCAGGGGAAACCCTTGGTGGCAGGTCCCAAGTCTGACCTAGATACTGCTGTGAACTTGGTTTAAACCAGTTGGATCATTCTTCCTACAGAAACTAGTGCTGTGTCTGTTTCTTCCTTATGGTCCAGGCCTATAAATTCCCTGAATAAATTAGCTCTCTGAATCAAATATCTTCTGAGCCAGGACTAATTTAACATTTGTATAATTATTAGCAAGAAGAAGATGATAGGAAGCACTTTTTGGCTGTTATTTTTTCCCTTTAAGTTTGATAAAATATCAGGCCTTCAACTTTAAAAGTAATCTTGAAGCACCAGCCATAAAAGCTCATTATGAACATTATTCTGAACAGAATAGCACTTTGAATTTTCAAAACTTCAGACTCATGGAATCTGTAGTTTCAAAAGAACGAAACTTCCATTTTAGAGAAGTAATCAGGGTTGGCGTTGTTTTGCATTTTAGTAATCTCAGCCAGGCCAGGATGGGATCCCGTTGGGTGGGCCAGTGGTTCCCAAAGCTATCCAATCACAGTCAGTTTCCTGGAGAAGACTGAAAAAACCAAAACAGAAAAACAAGATGGATTTCCTGGTATCCTACCATCAACCATCATGTTTGGAACTGAGGTCTAGGAACATATATTTTTCAAATTGCTCTAGTTAATTTTGAAGATCCTCTGTTTGGGGAAGAATATTGAATGAGCTGAGAGCTGTTTGGTTTTAGTAATGACTGCAAACTAGGGGAAGCTATCTTCTGAGTGTGGACATGAGGACATCAGAGAGGATAAAATAAGCAACTCCGTGTGACTCCTGTAATGTGCAAAGAAGTGGATGTTTTCTTTTTTCCTTTTCTTTTTAGGTCAAGGCTCAGTTAGAATAACCTAGACAACGCCTATACTTTGAGCCCACACTTGCCAATTAAATCTGAATGTTAACTGAGGAGGATTCAGACATCAGGAGGCTTTGAAAGCAGCCGAGCTGGGGAAGCAGGATGGTGATGGGACTAACAGCACACTCAGGAAGGCTCTGGATTCATCCTGCCGAGACAGAGCATCCTTGCACTGATTGTTTCCCAAAGACTTTCCTCGGAACCTTGCATTGCTTAAGATTCTCTGAAAGTAGAATTCTGTGATCAAGCAAATTCGAGAAATGCTGCTTCTGACTCTATCTTCGAGACTTACCTGCATGCCACCTATGACTGTGTCTGAGTAGACCCGAGTCCAGCTGTTCCCTTGGTTGAATCCAATGTTTATCTACGGAAGCCACAGCTTACTTATCCAGCATCTGCCAGCATCCTGATGAGTCCCAGCAATGCTCCAGGGTTGAATGATGTGTATCAGAAGCCTGTGAAGGGCAGCGGGAGGCTGAGGCGCCTCTCTATTACGTATTGGGGTAGAGGGATCTAGGTCCCAGAATTCCAGCTTCGATCCTTGTTTTAAAAGGATGGGGTGCGAGAGGCTGATGGAGAAGGCCTTTGTTGATGTGAATGAACTGGGGTGCTTTGCTCTGTAAGTTCTTCACACATTAGGTCATGTAATCTTCAATAGACCACAGAAAACTCCTCTCCCCACCTTCCACAGGGCAGGAAACCTCGGCATTGACTTGGTCATGGACTCACTCTGCTCACCGAGTCCAAGCTTTTCAGTGACCTTGCCTGGTTTGGCTCTGTCCTTGCTCCACTCTCTATCCTGAGAATGATGGTTACTCCAGGCCCGTCAGCCAGGCTTGCAGGAATAGGGGACACACGGAGCCCAACCCGTCCAAGCCCAGCTGAGCCAGGGTGGTAGTGACCCAGAATGAGCAAGAAATAAATGTTCTTTGTAAACTAGGAAGATGCGGGCATAGTTTATGATGACAATTGTAATCTATACTTGTTATTTGGCATTATTAATGTTATTTGATTCAAAGGAACTGAACAACTGTCTTGAATTAAGAACTGATCAGGGAAGTTTATATATTAATATCAAGAAATTGGTGTCATTTTTTGCAAGGTGCAATGAAACTATTTTGTTTTGGTTTAAATAAAGAATCCTTAGCTTTAATGATCCTCACTGAGCTACTTTTGGTGAAATGATGCAATGTGAGAACACGGTAGTAGGTGGGAATGTCCAAGACTTGATCATTGTGGAAACTGCATGCAAGATAAAACGATTCATTGTATTATTCTACTTCCATACATGTTCAAACAAAGAAGTCAGAAAATTGTCATTTTTCTAAAACAGTTCTCTATAGGTTAAAAATTGGTGGAGAATCTTGTTGGGATCATTATGATCTAATTTTATGGTAGTGCCAATAAGCCATTCCTGCCATAGTCAGCCAGAGAGATCTAATAATTTCCGCCATGTAGTTATTAACACTGTTTATCTTGGTAGAAACTGATGCATATTGCAGATGGAACACTAAGAGAGAAGTGAGATCTAGGGAACTCAAAGGGTAATTATCCTTTTTGAATATTGACATACTTGCATGTTTTTCCAGACGTAGATTTTGTGTAGGCGAAAGCTATTTCATTATAAAAGATCCGGTTTCTCTAAATTTTTGGAGGTAAAAACTTCATTAATTAACATCAAGGAAAATGGAGCATCTGCTACTTTTTCGTCAACAGATTTTAATAATATTGAACACCGCTAATTGGATAGAACTGAAATATAGCTCTTTGTAGTTAAATTAAGATGATTTCTTGGGCTGTTTTTTTTTCCCCACAAAATTTTATTTAAAACATGGCAATTCAGAGTTTTCTCAACCACTTAAGTCAAAGTGGTTTTGAATACTTACAGGTAAAAAAGATTCATGTCAAAAACATGTTATTGTTGTTGTGATAGTTGCTGTGACCTGGAAGGAGAAGAAAAGCTGATATTCCAGCTCAGGGGTTGTACTGAGCATTGCTCAAGTCAGAAGATGAAACAGGAGCTTTTAAGGGGCTTGAGGAGAAACTCCAAGCAGAGCTCTGGTTAAAGACCCAAAGGTGCTTGGCTCCGCTGGGCGTGAAGGCCATGGAGAGGGAGACTTATCTTGAGACACCCAGAATTAACCAGGAATAGAGAAAGGTAAACCTTGGGCCCACATTAGCCGCAGCTCTTATTAATTCATCAAAATCTAGTTTGACATATATGAGGAAGCAGAACAGCAATGATGGAGAGGAAGTTGAAAATGAAGTTCAGGACTCGATGTCCAGAGCGGACTTCACTGTTTTTGCACTGAGTGGCTTTGGGCACATGAGACAGAAGCACCTGCTCAGCAAAACTCTGCCCTGGCTTCTTCATTTGTGTGATTGATTTGAAAACACTGACTGTGTGGGACGCAGGGAGGGAAAATTACATAGCGGCTACTGAGCTCTCTTCCTCCTCCTTGGAACTTCGGAGACAAGCTAACACTGACTTTCTCCTCAAATCCTCTTTGATGCTCTTGGTGTCTGACCACCCATGTTAGATCAGGATCCCGCAGGAAAGCTCCCCATCCATGGCAGGTCTGTTTCAGAGACGTTGGAGTTGAGAATATTGCTCAGCCTAAGCAGCTTCTGAAAGCCCTCACCCTGAATGCCTCAATCTTCCTGCAATCCAGGCCTCGGTGCTGGACTGGGAGAGGAAATGCATCTCCCACGGTGTGCAGCAGCTCTGAGGCCTCGCCCCCTCACAGGACCAGCTCTTTAAGGAAATGTGATTCGAGGACATCCTGTCCTGAACAGTTACGCAAGTTGTGCACCTCACAACTCTGGAGGATGCCAGCAACGTGCATGGTGCCTGTAGGTGTCAGCACCATGCAGTCCTCTAGGCCATGTGTCGTGGTCTTTAACTTGTGATCCCTCTTCTGCCTTAGGGTTACCAGTGTCCCTTTAGCAGCAGAGACTTCCCAGAGGCCCCCACTGCTGCACATCCCAGGGCTCTCCACACTCCATCTCTGATGAGTCCCTCTCATCATTTTCTGTGATGTAGTCACAGAAAATCTACAACTGAACTCCAAGCCTCCCTCCTCCTGGGGAAGACAGCTTCCTGCCTCCTGGTGGTTGGCAGAATTGTTTCTCCAGTTCCAGCCAAAGAGCCCTCATCCAAATGGAGATGAAACCCAAGGGGGCTGTCTCCAAATCTTGACCTAATATCCAGTTATCCTTAGTAATCTCAAGCTGCAGAAATGTGGAGAATCCAGGAAATGGTGGGTTGGTCATTCAGGGACTGAACACAGATAAGTTCTTTAAAATGATGAGTTGGGGCTGGAGTGGTGGCTCAATGGTTACGGCGCTTGCCCGGCATGCCCAAGTACATGGGTTCAAACCCCAGCACCCACATACACAACTAAGTGTCGGAGCAACGAAAGCCATGTGAAAAACTCAATAAAAAATTGATTCTCTCTGTCTCTCTCTCTCACTGTCCTTCTTTCTAAAAATAAAATAAAAATAAAATGATGAGCTGTATGTCTCAGAACATGATATTGAAGCAATTGAATTGTCACCTTTCCTGGTGGGCACAGTTGAAATGCTGAAAAATGCATACCTTGCAGGGTTCATATTTCTTTCCTCTTAGCATGACAGAGGACAGAGGCATGTTACCCACTCAAAGTTGGTGATTTTGAATTATTACAAGAGTCATAAAAAACTTGTTGTACTTGGGTACAACAAGTGTAAAAATATTTGTGAAAACAACCCCTACTTGTGGAGATTTCCAATGACGTTTGTTCCAGTAACTGTTTATTCAGACGCTCATTTCCTACATTCATTGGTTTGCTTGATTTCTGCACATCAAAACTACCTAAGATTTCAAGTCACTCCAGGCACACTGGCAAAGATGAAGAATAAAACAGTAGCAAATGCTAAACTGTTGGTGGAACTGCAGACTGGTATAGCCACTCTGGAAAGCAGTGTGGAGACTCCTAAAAAATTTAGGGTTGGATCCACCGTACGATCCAGCTGTCCCTCTTCTGGGTATTTTCCCAGAGGAGTTAGAAGCAGCACATTACAGTGACACACCAAAATCAATGTTCATAGCAGCTCAATTTACAGTAGCTAAATTATGGAACCAACCCAGATGACTCTCACTGGATGAATGGATCCAAAAACTGTGGTATATAAACACCATGGAATTCTATTCAGCAATTAGAAAAAATGATATTGTGGCCCTCATTAAGTTGCTGAGGCTGGCTCTGAACTTGCAATCCTCCTGTCTCAGCCACCCAAGTCACTATTATTATGGGCATTTGCCACTGTACACAGCCCTTGTGTCTTTTTAATGTGTCCAAATTTTCTCTTCTTTACACTAGTCAAGTTGGATTGGGGTCCACCCTAAAGAACTCATTGTAACTTCAACTTTTTCAAAGGTCCTATCTACAAACGTAGTCACAGTCTGAGCAACAGGGTCTAGGGCTTCAATATGTGAGTCTGGGAGACTGGATTCCGTCTGTCTACGGCACCTACCTGAAATCACATGGATGGTGGTGCCCAGGTCAGGGTTGACCTCTGCTTTTCTCACCTGCGATCAGATCAAGTCACCTGTCTCTTACCTGCCACACTAAACCCTGCTGCAAGGGCAAGAGGGGCACACGTGTACACGCGTGATGTGTCTGCGAGCTGTCAGGGCCAAGCTCCTTGAAGGTAGGATGAGCTTGTACACCAGGGTGGCAGCTTAGGGTAATCGCTGTCTCAAGCTGTGCACCCTGGAACCTTCCGATTCATCCTGCAGATCTCACCAGTTATTCCTTCCTCTTCACTGTCAGCTCTTGAACATTTTGGTTTCTTCACCTCTCTAGCAGACTTCAAAATTCACACCTTTAAAAAGTAGTAGCTTCCACTGTTCTTGAAACTAGAGCTTTTTTTTCTTTGACTTTGGGACTTTTCCTTTGATAACTTCAAATGTTTCTCCTCTACACCAGGTTAAAGTTTACCATTGCTTTAGCTCGGCAGTGCATTAATAACAATGTGTTGTGTTTGTCCTTTTTTGAACCAGTTTAACTGTGCATTTCTTCCCGCTATGCTGGTATAAATAAGGCTATTAACTGAATAATGTATGCATTTTTAATGTCATAAGAAGTCCCCCTGCCTTTTCCTTCACCGTTTCTTCTAAGCACGGGCACATCTGTACAACCAGAGTTTCCATTCTGTGCTCTCAGTCTGCTGACTGTGAAATAAATAAAAGATGGCTTTTGCATTTGGTGACCTTGAAGTGCTCAGAGTACTTTTACCTGCAAGGCAGGGTAAGTGAGTGTTTTCAAGTGACTTAAGGAGACAGGAGAAGAGGAAGGTGGGTGCATGGGGAGTAAGCCTGGCTTTTACATGAAATAGGACCAGGACTTGGGATATTCAGAACACGATTGAAAAGAAGTAAGTACTGGAAGTGAGGAAGGAAGTAAAGTTATAATTTATGGTGCACACAATGTAACATTTCACCATTGTGCTGTGAACAGAAGCTCTTACTTTTCTAGTGCGCTCATGGCTGCATGGCGCTTCTCTTCTGGGGACAGTGCAGGTGGCTTCCTGTGTGTGGGACAGGCTCTGCACGCAACACAGCCACCTCCAGGGTAGAAGAGAACCGCTACTCAGTGATGAGCAGAAAGAAAGAACTGAAATAGTAGAGGCTGTGGTTCATGCTGATGAATTCTGGCCTACCTGTTCACTAAATTTGTTATAATAACAGTAATTTTAGAAAGTCCTTGGTTTCTGTTTTAATAGAAATAAAAATATTATCGTGAGCACATAGGGCTGTATTTGTCACAGACCTTGCCATTTTGAGGCCTGAAAGTTTTCAGGGCAAATAATTCTGTGGTATCCTTCTTTTTATAGGATGGAAAAGTTCACGTAGCTACCTACAGCGACCTTTTGCTGTCTAAATATTAAGCAGACGCTAGTGTAACTTCCTGAACCAAAGAAGATAAGATACTATGAGCCAAGCCAGGGTCTGCTAGCATTTTCTAGAAAAGGCCAGATGGCAAACTTCTTAGCCTTTTTGGGTCTCGTGGTCTGTCTTCACTCATCCCGGGGATCATAGCGCGAAGGCGGCCATAGACAACGTGGGAATGAAGGGGTGTGACTGAGTTCCAATGTGACTTTTATTGGTGACCACTGAAATTCAGCCTGCACATAATCTCCACATGCCACAGAATATTCCTCCTCTTTCCACTTTTTCCAACCATTAAAAAAGTTAAAACATGCTCTGTTTATGGGCTGCACAGAAGCAGGCTGTGCAGTCTTATTTGATATCTCTTGGGACAAAAGTGTATGTGGCCTTAGTAGGTGAATTATGGCAGAAAATGGATACGTAGCATTATTAATTTGAATTGAGGAATGAAGGTACTGCTTCTCACCAAAATAGCAACGACACTGAAATATCTAGATAACTGAGTTGCTTTATTGTTAGGATCTTAATTTTCTGCCACAAGTAGTCTAAATCTACAAAATACCTGGTTCTGTTACATTAAATGTCTATTTACTCTGGGTGGTAGGATCTTAGTTCATTTTGTGATGCTTTAACAGAAAGCCACAGACTGGGTAACTTAAAAGAAAAAGAAATTTATTTGACCCACAGATGGAGAGACCAGGAAGTCCAAAGGTGAGTGCCAGCCACTGTTCAGCACCTTGAAGACCTCATGCCACATTATAACATAGGCCTCGGAGATCACAGGCTGTGATAACAAATCCACTCTCCAATTCTGAGCCGGCTCCTATGATAGTGGCATTATCCAGTTCATCGTGACCCCTCAACACTCTTGTACTGCCAATATATGAAATTTGGGAGACATATTTCAACTCTGGCAGGTAGGGATGTGATTTTTTTTCCCTTTTTTGTACTGGGAATTGAACCCGGGGAGCTTAACCACTGAGCCCCATGCCCACTTTTTTTTTTTAATTTTAAAAATTTTGAGGTAGAGTCATCTTAAGCTACTTAGGGCCTTGCTAAATTGCTGGAGCTGACTTTGAACCTGGGATCCACTTGCTTCAGCACTTTTTTAAAATTAAAAACATATACCTTTTCCAACCCCCTTACTTGGCTGGTTCTTGGATCAGCCACAGTGGAGGCAGTTCCAAGCTGATCCACTTGTAAGGATTGTGAGAAGATGGCATGGGGGAGATTGTGATGCAGGTACTGTGGAGCTGGTTTTGTGTTTTAGGCCATGAGAGGCTGTGCAGAAGAGAAATGAGGGAAGAGGAAAGGAATTTGAGTAGTGTTGATGTGCATTATTAATTAGGTTGCTTTTGATGTCCTAGAAACATAAGTAAAAGATTAGAGTTCCCTTTTAAAGTTTCCTTTTTGGCTGCTGGGCTGTATGGCTTTGTTAAGAGTCCATGCAGAGGCCAGGCCACAGGAGGCTTCGGATTTATTAGTGATTTATTAATCAGATGAGCTATCTAAATGATCATAAAAGGAATAACATCAGATGTACAAAGCAACATATTTTATTTTTACTTATTCTAGATAACTTGGAATTACTCTTTCATGGACTTTGACAAAGAGTACAAAAAGCTCACAGAAACTACAGTTCCGAAAAATATAGGTTAATTAGCATTTTGGCTTTGGGCTTTGGTGGTAAAGATGGTTCGCTTCTCCTGAGAAGGGCTGAGTCTTTGTTTTGCTTTACGGGTGGAAGAGTTCAGTGATCCTGGTTGAATCCTTATTTGAGTCATCCGTTCCCTGATGGGCTAAGGAGACCAGGAAGACAACAATTAATTTTAAAAGGTTTAAGTGTCATTTTTTAAGTTAAGAAGCATCTATTTATCTGAATTGAGTCAGAAGAGATATGACATGATTCTCTGGGTTCAATTCCCAGTACTGAAAAAAAAAAGAGGCAATTTAGCATCTGGGTCATAAATATAGACATGAGCAGATATAAGATATCATACGTTATCAGTAGCAACTCCTTTCTTGGCCATGGGCCTGAAGCTAAGGGTTAGGAGTCACCAAAAAAATCCAAGTTGCTCTTTCTAAGAGTTCTTGTTTTTCCTTACATGTGTCTTGACTGACTGGTACCGTCCATGTACTTGTGAACTCTGATAGGATCATAACACAGAAATAGTTATTTGGAATGCAATTAAATTTCAAAATAATTTAATCACTCAAGGAATGAAGTTGATTTGCTTAGTTCTGTCAAACCACAGGCTGCAAATGATTACGAAGATCCTCACCAGTAAAGAACAAAGGACAGTATCGAATAGTCCAACACCATGCAAATAGCATGAAACTTTGCTCCCCAAATCTGTATTCATTATTTGGCATCTTGGGATGGAGGAAGTGTTTGACAGAGATGATCCATGATCTCATCAGGTTTGCTTACCTAATTCCAATACTGGCTGATGTCTCGTAGGTAGAGTTGCCTGTAATAGCAGAGGTAAGCTTAGGAATAAATCAGGTAAACAGCTCCAGTGTAGTATATTCTTATTTACTCTTTCTATATGCTAAGGTCTTGATTATAAATTGTATGAGGCAGATTCATCTTCTACTTACACAGAGAAAACCTCACATATACTATGGAGGATTGGAAATGTATTAAGGCATTAACATTCTGTTTCAAATTTAAGTTCAGATCGTGTCTTGCAATGTTATTCTCATGGGAGTGTTCCCTGTTATCTTCTCAAGTCCCTCAAACACCACCCACTCACAGATAGTTTCCATTCACAGGCCCAGGACTGAGTCAATCAGGGCAGAAGTAGTATTCTAATTTCTATCACATGACCAAATCTCCTATTAGTCTTAATGCCAATAAATTTGGTGACCTTATGCTGGGATTGCTCTGGATGTTCCTATAGCCTGAATCTTTACTTGTTAACCTGGATGATCTTGTGCTGTTTCCTGAGTTTGGAGTTTTTTTTCTGGATTTAGGTCCTGCTGTGCCCTCAAAGATACCTGATATCTGGTATACCAAGTACCTGGTATGAAGATGGCAGATCACCATCTTTCAAAACGGAAAAAGGAGTCAATCTAGTGAAAATATCTTTAAAGATATTAAGATAGAGACTTACAGGTGTAATACCAGTAGAACCATTTAACAAATGTTAAAGGTCATCTTCAATCAGAATATCAGATGAATATATGGTTTTATACTGTATATTTATATTTCAGAGTCCCTGAAATAACAACTGCATGGGTAAACACATGCCTTTTACTTATTATTTAAACTTCTTTAAGTATAATTAAACATTCAAACAAAAGTAGGAACAATGTATATAAAAATAAATCTTCCACAACACTAGCAGAAAGACAGGGAAGGAAAAACTAAAGTGTAGCTATGGGGAGATTTTTGTAAAATAGGTGGATGGGGCACTATGACTTTAGTCAGATTGTAGTAAATTAAAATGTCTACGATAAATTCTCCAATTCTACCACTAAGCTGAAACTGTACCTATAGCTAATAAGTCAAAGAAGAACATCATATAAAGTTGTAAAAACAATCCAGGGGGAAAGACAAAGAGCACATGGAATAAACAGAAAGCAAATAGCAAGGTGGTTGACTATTCAATAGTGAAAATCATAGTCAATGTTAGTAGCCTGAACATCGCATAGATATTGTCAGACTGGTTACAACCGGGTGGTGCTTGCAAGGAACACTTTAAATATAAGGACAGAAGTACATTAGAAGAATGAAAAAATAATATAAATATCATAAACAATGAAACAATAAAAGGAAATCTGGACTTGAGTATATTATTATTAGACAAAATCTATTTCAAATCAAAAGCTATTACAAGGGCCAAAGAAGATCAATCTACAATCATGTCAGGGTCGATGTAGCAAGAAGACAAAAAGTGCTGAATGTGTGTGGACCCAAAACAAAACTTCAGAATTCGTGAAGCAAAAGCTGATAAAGCATTAAGGAAAAATAGAGAAATCCATAGACATCATCAGAAACTTCAATACCCTTTCTCAATAATTGATAGAACAGTTAGAAAATCAGTAACCCAAAGAAGATGTGGACAACACTGCCACCCCCACCAAACTGATGTTTCTAGAAGTCTGCCCAGTAGCCACATTATTCCATTATTCTCACGTGAACTCAGAGCATTTGCCAAGAGAGGACAGATGCCAGGTGGTGAAACACTCTTAACACATTTAGAAGAATTCAAGTAATCCAAAGCTGGTTTTCTGAGCACAACTGAATAAAACCAGTTGCAGAAAGATCTCTGGAAAATCCTGGAATATTTAGAAAATAAATACTGCACTTCCAAATAACCACTGCATCAACAAAGAAATTAGAAGTGAAATTAGAAATCAGTTTGATACGGAAAAAATGTAAACAATATCCGCATCTGTGGGCTGCCAAGTTGTATTTACGGCAAAGGTTACAAAGTTAAATATTTCTTTTAAAGAATAAAATCTCATATCAAGAACTTGAGCTTCCATCTTAAGTGATGATGGTCACAGTGAGTCAACTTGATTAGATTCGGTGATGTCTAGTGAACTGGTAGAGAGTTACTTCGGGCATCATGTGAGTCCTTGGACTTAGTGGGGAAGATTTGCCCTCAACATGGGAGGGCATCATCCAGCCAGCTGGGAACACAGACAGAACAGAGGAGGCAGAAGCAAGCTGATTTTCCTCTCACTCCTGGAGCTGAGACACCCACTTCCTCTTGCCCTAGGACATCAAATTCCAGACTCTCTGATCTTTGTACTCCAGGATCATAGTGTGGCTCTCTGAGTTCTTGGGCCTGAGACTTGGACTGAATGTTACACCAGTGGCTTCCTAGCTTCTGAGGCTTTTGAACCTGGTCTGAGCCATGCTACCAGCACCCCAAGGTCTCCAGCCTTCAGCCAGCCTGTCATGGGACTTCTCAGCCTCCTCAGTGCATGAGCCAACTCCCCTAATAAATTCCTCTTGTACATCTCTCTGGAGAACCCTGTATTGTGTAAAGGTCCACTACACGTGTGTTGTATTGGAACGACCAAGTTTCGAAAAGCTGACACCTGTAACTTGGTGAGGATGTAGGAGAACCATGACTCAGGAGCTGCTGCTGAAGTGGGAAATGGTGCAACCACTTTGCTTTCATGAATCCTCACACGCTTACAATAAGACCCAACAGTTCCACCCCAAGGCACTGGCTAGGAGGAAAATCCGTCCATAGAAAAGCTCGGCTAGAGAGTTTTACAGTAGCTTTATGTGTAAACATTGAAGATCATAAACTGATGAACGGATAAACAAATTGTGGTGTCTTTATAGACCGGAATGTTATTCAACAGCCAAAATAAATTATTGACGCACACAATAATAGAGATGAATATTAAAATAAGCATGTAGAGTAAAAACAAAAAACAGACCCCCTAAAAAGGACACAGCTTTGTTACTTCATCTGTATGAAACTCTAGAAATAAGGGGTGAGTCTGCAGTAACAGAAATTAGATCAATGGCTTCCGGAGGACCCAGGGGAAGAAGAGAGAGCAAGGAAATTCCAAAGAGCCTGAGGGATCTTGAGTGTAATAGATACGTTTGCTGTTTTGATTATGGTGATGGTTTCGTGGTTGTATGTGTACAATAAAATGTTTAAAATTTAATGCTTAAAATACGTAGTCATTGTCAAGTTTACCTAACCTACACCTTCCACAAAATTCTACCACCACCATCTTTCTAAAATACCAACTGTGATGTAAGATTTTCTATACCAAGACTTAGAGAGTACAGAGCCTCAATGTTTTGCTGAATGTTACAAAGCAGTTTTTACTTTCAGTGAGCTTTCAGTCTTAGAGAAATACAGAAGAAGAAACATCTATGAAGGGCTTGATAATCTGTAAAATATTGATTTTTCCCAACATTAGCTAATTTGAGAGTGATTGCCTCTATTCCAAGGTTCTAATTATGTTTCAAAGGGACTCAAGTATAAGCAAGTCTTGACCTCCCATGCAAGGTTGGGAGGATCTTACGCAGTCCGAGTGAGACTGTGGGTCCTTGTGGCGTAGGAGCTGGAAGTCCAGGTTCATTTACTCAGGCAGGAATGATGACTGTGGACATGAAGTAGGGCTAGACTGGAACCTCAGGTGGTCTCTTACCACTTCTATGCCTGGACGATGGAGCTGTCCTTCACTACGGAACTAAATACATATCTAATATTAAATGCAGGGCTTGAGTGAGCTGGAAGTCAGTCACACGCTGAGCCACTG
Source organism: Aplodontia rufa (assembly GCA_004027875.1). Taxonomy (NCBI): domain Eukaryota; kingdom Metazoa; phylum Chordata; class Mammalia; order Rodentia; family Aplodontiidae; genus Aplodontia; species Aplodontia rufa. The sequence goes on along the minus strand of PVKS010007609.1, from coordinate 24,179 downwards.
AGGTAAAATACAAGAGGCAAAGTATGAGTTGCATGTTCTGTGCCAATGTGTGCTCTGTGCTTCCCAGAGTCACAAGCAAGATGGCCACCGGTCCACCTCCACCTTCCCAATTGCATGGAAAATGTCCCCAGTAAGTCAGGAAGGGAATTCTTGAAGTTCAGTGCAGCTATGTTGAAGTGATTGTATCACACACAAAACACATACATGTACATGTATGCATGTGCATGTTTGCACATATATGTAGGTACATGTTTAATGGGTTTTATTTTTGTAGAAACTACAATATTCAGAATAATGACCTTTACTGAGAATGTCCAATATGCCAAGTTCTTTGCCGATTGTACTACATACCTTCTATAATTTTATCCTTAAATAATTCTGAGAATAGGTATGACTGTCACCATTGCACAGTTAAAGAAAACAGGCAGAGATTGAGTGAATTGTGCAAGATTAAATGTTAGTAGGCGGCAGAACAAGGCTTCAAATCCCAAAGTCTGTACTTTTTTTTTGTTAAAGAGAGAGAGGGACAGTGAGAGAGAGAGAAAGAGAGAAGTGGTTTTATTTAGTTTTTTATGTGGCTTTCGTTGCTCTGACACTTTGTTGTGTACATGGGGCTGGGGTTTGAACCCGCATCCTTGAGCATCTAGGCAAGCGCTGTAGCTGCTGAGCCTCTGCTCCAGCCCTCAAACCCTGTGTTTTTAATGTGTGCTGTAAACCTATACAGCAATTCACTAAGATGAAAATAAAAAGCAAACGAAGAACGTATATAAATAGTAAATTACCAAAACACATTTAAAGAATTTTTTAAAACATTGCAATGTTAAACAAATGGAAAACCCTCTGAGATAAATAACTTCTCAAATCATATTTTAAAGATTTTGATCTCATCTATGTAGGGCTCTTTAATTTGCACTGAGTATATGCATTCCTAAAATATATGCCAACAACACGCAAATGTTTACTGACTTCAATTTACCAAAAAAAAAAAAAAAAAAAAAAAAAAGAGAGAGAGAGAGAGGAATCAGAATAGCCATGCGGATCGGCTGGTGGATGCACGGGGAGGGAATTTGCTAAAAAGAGGGGATACAGGAGAGATTGAAAGAGATGGAGAAGACACAGCAGAGAGGGGGCCTTGAGCCCAGGGAGGCATATGCAAATGCTCATGGACTCTGTAATGCAAAATCTCCTTATTAAACTCTGCTTTATCTGGGAACAGTCTTCCTTTAGGAACATATCCAAGCAGAGATAAAGGCGTCTTACTCTACTCATTAAACTGTGCACGGTTTGATGCAATCAGACTTGTATAATTTGCATACGGAGCAGTTTAATCTAGCTCATCCCGCCTTGCACCTATTGTTAATCATGCAAGGCCTCCCCCTGCCTTCCCCCTCCTCCTTCACTAACCTTATGATTCAAGCAGATAAATGACACAAGGACATCAACATCTTTGTGAGTAATCTTCAGCCCTGCACAACTGAGACTATTCCCGGGTTTGCGGATTGTGTCTTCCTTGGCATTCCATATGTTTTTGATAGTGTCCATCTTTGCTGATTATTTTAAAAAAAAGCTGTATACAGGCAGATTGACATGAGAGAAAATCATTATTAACTTGCATCTGGGCGTAAGTCTGTGTTCCTTTTCAGCCATAAATAATAAGATGGACAGCCTAGCCTTATTGGATGGGACCCACTTTCAACAAAGCATCTTTGAGTCCACATGCGGGTTTCACTGAATAAGGAGGCTTTGAAGAATATGTGAGAGTTTTATAATTGTAGAATCAGCTGATAGGTAACATGCAATTATGGGAATGGTTGTGGTTTGATGTTTGGCATGTTTGCCTGTAATGAGTTTGAGAATGTCCCAAAGCCTCTCTTCCATCTAGGGAGGGGACGTGGGAAGTAAGAAAATGGAAGCGGTGTAAGGTTCTCCTTCCTCCCGCTTGGACTTCACTCTTGCATGTTTTTATCCCCACTATCACTCGTGCCCTCCAGTGTTGGAGGTGGGCAGGGTACGGGAAAGAAGATGCTGGAAATTGCTCTCTGGAGTCAATTGCATCCATCAGAAATGGCAAGGAGCAGGTGAAGTATCTGTGGAAAAGCCTTCATCATCTCCCTCCTTCCGTGGCATGGGACTGTGCTGCTGGCTCAACGTGTAGGTCCTGACTTCAAGAAGCGTGGGAGAAGATGAGTGAGTGTTCTGGGGCAGAGCTCAGAAGCATTTAGAAGAGTCTGGAAAAAAATAATAAAAGAAAAATCTGGGGGAAAGAAAATTTGAAGTTTCTAATCACATCTGCGTAGGTGTCTCCTTGGCTCTGTGTGCACCTGGGTGAGTGAGGCTGAGCTGGGTAAATACACACTCCAATAGCGAGTTAGTTTGTGGTAGTAAACCAGTTTGAAGCGAAGTCCCCTCCTGCCTGAGACAGCTCTCTGGAGGGCCAGTCAGTGACCTGGAATTTGAGGAGGTGAGAAAAGAATAAGAGAAAAGAAATTATAGGCCAGAAGGAGGTAGAAAGATTAGGAGCAGTCCTTGGTGTGAGGCTGCTAGGTAGCTGAAGGAGCAGGGGGGCCAGGAGGGTGGAAAGAGTTAGTGCCTCCAGAAGGACATGGTGAAGGTCCACTTTTTTCTTAGAAAATGCAAATGCAGCTCCTTCTATAGTGTTCACTGATTCGCCAACATTTGCTTTATTCTCTCCCCTCTGTGTCTTCGGGATACAGAACTAAATATAGAATACATCTGGAGTCCAAAGTTAAGCACGTCTGGGTGTCCAAGTCTTGTCCTACATATCCGGCTAAATTATGTAATTGCAACAATACTGTAGTAGCCCTGATGACAGACAATTATGAACATACTCCAGGCACCAAATTAAAATGTTTCTACGAATTTTCTCATTTCCTTTCCCCCAAACACTTAGTTACTATTACTGTGCCTATTTTTATATATGGTGTAACAGTCTTGGGCAGCTGCTTTGCCCCCTGGCTCAAGATCATTCATACCTTTGTTGGTTTGTGCTCTCCAATATCCATCCCTGTTCATTCCTGGTGTCCAGCTGAACAAAAAAATTTATCCATGAGTTCCTGGTGCCTCTTCCTAAGCCTGCCTGTCACTGTCACCTCCACCCAGAACAGGCCTACAACCTGAGTTCATCCTGTCAGGACTGTCTACTCAGAATTTGAGTCCCAGTCACCCAGTATAAATCCCATTCGGAGGACACACTCTTCACAGTGTGGGTGGCCTTGTCTGTTGTCCACTCCGCCCAGGTGCTGGGGTAGCCCTGCTTTCTGCCTGCATCCCAACCTCAGTCTTTATAGCTTTCATAGATTCCGGACACCCCAGATATCCCTTTCCTAACTACCATCACCAGAGGAAATCTGACTTCTTGGTTCTCTGACCCGGAGCACCATTTCATTCTTCCACTAGGAGATCCTCATTCTTACGTCTGGTTTGGTGACATCACTTGCTCGTTTCTTTGTCACGTGCATAGAAATCCTATCCATCTGTCAAGTTCCAGCTCAAATCCTCTCACGATGCCTTCCTGTGCCTCCACATGGGCCTTTTGTAACCATGATTTATTAGAACCCAAGGGCCCAAACGCTGCGCATTGATGTTCTGTCTCTTCTCCTCTCCAGTGCAGAGATTCTTAAATTCCGTGATTGATTGACTCAACACTCCGATGACATGCAGAACTTTAAGCATCACACTTTCAACATGTGACCTATGTTTCCAAAGAGGAATAGCAGTGCTCAGAGCTCTAACCTCATCATAGATGTCAAGGGGTCCATGAGGATATGAACCTCTGAAAGGCAGTCCAGTTGTGTGCATATTTGAATTTTTCCTACATGAGGCCCTATAAGGCCTCCATAACTCTCTTCTGAATCCCTAAGAACTCCACAACCTCAAGATGTACTTTGAGTGCACACCCTTCTCTGTCTTTCTAATTGATGAATCTGTGGAGTTAGGGAACTCAATCTTATCAAGCTCCATCTGCCACCCAGATGGCCTATCCTAATAGTGCTGGGCACGTAGTAGGTCCTCACTACATGCTGAGCAGTTCCTGAGACTCAGAAATGGAAAGTTTCCTTCAAAGCCCAGGTCACGAGTGTCCTTATAGTCACGTGGTTTTCTAAAAATCAGATTTGATCATCAGATATGTTGTTCAAAATCCTTTTCCTCAAAGACCTGCATTGCCTGAGAGTGCAGCCTGTGAATAAAAAGGAGAATCATTTTGTAATGCTTTGATCATAAGTCTGGTCTGAAAGCTGCACGTTTCAGGGTCTGCTGACCCTCCTTCTAGATGTCAGGCTGTCACTGCCCCACATCCTCTGTGATTTCCAAGGTGAGGAGCAGGTATAGGTGTTTCAATTTCAGCATTGCCTCAGTCGTACCTAGCCCTGCTCCTTCTGCCTGCTCGCGAGCAGAGAAGAATACAAAATGCGTTTTCTCATTCGTAATGATTGCTATCAGACCTCCGGGAGATCTGATTGAACACTGAGTCCTCCTAGCCAGACTAGGAATCTGGAAATTAGCTTTTTATAGTTTCGAGAAGGCTTGGAATGAAAGAAGATGTTAGGAGAAGAAGTGGCAACCAGGTCAGAATCAATATTTATTGGCTTATTAAGGGAAGAGGGATGTTGGGCACCAGAGCGTCTCCCCTCATGTGGGCTGGGAATCTCAGTGTCTATGTGCCAACTGCTGCCTGCCTGTGAATCCCAACTGTTAGGGTCAAGCGTTCTCACATTTCTTATATTTACAGTCTTTGTGATGTCTCGTTTAATATGCCATGGGGCATGCATGTGAGTCTGTCAGGTATTAATACAGCAATTATTACACCAGAAATGATTCCCAGTTTTTGTTTCATCTCTCTCTCTTCACCCTACCCTCTCCTGCATGTTTGTCTTTTCTCTCCTTCAGCGTTTATCTCTGTGGGAGACATGCTGTTAGGATCTTAATCTTCAAAGACGGTCTGCCTCTGTTACAAAGTCACGGATGGGCTCCTGAGTCAGCCTCTCACTCTATTAAGTCACCCAGGCACACAGACACAGAGAGTTCTAATGAGAGTGGATCCTGTGGAGTGAGAAGTCCCAGGTGATGCTCTCCCCACCCTGTCTCTCTGATTTTGTATTTCCTTCCATCGCCAATGAAAATCTCCCTCTTGGATCTGCTGATTCTAGAAATTGTTCCTGTAAGACTTTCTCCTCTGGATCAGAGCACTGTCTTGGGGAGAGAGGGGTTAAATTCTAAATCTTACATGAGTCTTAGCACACCTGATTAATTCATGCAATTCAAACATTCAAAACAACTTGTATTGAGAAGCTAGTCTTACCTGACACTGTGCTACAAGCTTCCTATAAATCAATGCATATCATTTTCTCCAAAACCTTGAATAGAAGGCTCTCTCATCACATCAATTTCAGAGTTGGCTCAAAAAATTTCTGAAGACTATTTAGGTGACAAGTGACATGACCAGAATTTGACATCAGCCTTGCTTGGCTTCAAATTTAAGGCCTTTCCACTATACAAAATGAAATGAAATAACAATCAATATAGATAAAAGAATATTAGTGCCTTCACACAGCTACCCTCTGAATTTATACTAGAGCCGATCATCATAAGCTATACTTCTTGAATGCTGTTGGGGAACAGGGGAGGAGAGATTCAGCCATTCAATAAAACTGAGTGCCTACTGTGTGCCAGGAAATTTTCTAGTTGCTGGGGATGTATCAGTCATTAAAACAAAGATTCAAACTGTCTGTAAGTCTTATGCTCCAGCCAGAATAAATACTGCATGCCTATATAAGATAGTGTGTAGCATATTAGAAGCTTACTAGTATGGGGAACGAATGGTGGGCAGTGGAGGAAAGTGAACGGGTAGACCTTAATTATAAATTGGAAGTATGTGGGAGGCCTCCCTGGAAAGCGGGGGGGGGGGGGTTCAGTAGAACATGAAGAATACATAGGTGTAAGGCATGGAAAAGATCCCAGGCAAAGGAAATAATTGGCAATGGTTGCAGGCAGCAGTGTGTTGGGTTCCAGGGGAAAGGAGGCCAGCTGACAGGTGCTCAGCGCTAAGTGAGCTGAGGGCAAGATAAGGCCAATGGGTTAATGGGGAAGGGAAAGATTACACAGTTGTTTGTAGGCCGTAAAGAAGGTTTTACTTTCTAATTTGAATGAGATAGAAATTCCTTGCAGGATTTTAAGCAGAGAAATGACCTCATCTATGTTACCACTTGTGTTGCTGAATTAACCAAAAGGTGACTGTGGTCGCTCAGCTGAGCCATGGTACTAACCCAGAGCAGGGTGTTTGTGGTGGAGATAGTGAGAACGATTGATTTCTTGATGTATTTTAAAGGTAAAACCAATGGATATATTGATGGATTGTGTGTGGGGATGAGAGAAAGAGGATTCAAGTATATTTTTGACTTAATATCCAGAAGGATAAAGTAGGCTTTTTAGTGAGATGGTGCTGAATTAAGTGGGGCATCAAGAGTTTAATTTTGAACATGTCAAATTTATAATTCTGCTAGATATTCAAATATTAATAGATGACTGAAAATCTGAGTTTGGAGTTTAAGATAAATATCTCAGCTAGTAATAAAAAATGGGGGGTGTCATTAGTGTGATGTGTATTTAAATTAAATTCATAGATAAGAATAAATTCATGGACTAAGCCCTGGAGCACACCAAAAATAAGAAGTTGACGAAATGGTAGAATATATGTGGAAGAAATATAGATGGGTGGTGAGGTATTAGACAAATCAAGAGTCCTGTGTCATGGAAACTAAGTGAAAAAATTGTTGGAAGGAGGTTGTGCTGATGAATCAAATAAGGGCAAAACCAAGAAGTGATAATTAAATTTAGCAATGTGGAGGTCTTTTTTGGCCTTGAGAAGAGCAGTTTTTGGAATGGACTGCAGTGGTATAGGTAAAATCCTAATTAGGATCATTTTAAGGAAAGAAATAAAAGGAATTTGCAGGATAGGTAGCTTTTAAATGAGTTTTTTCTATAAAGGAGAATAAGGAAGTAGGATAGTGGGAAAAAAGCAAATTTGGGAGTGGGTGGCAAAATGGCAGAAATAGCAGCATGCTTGTGAGCTAGGACAATGACCCATGACAGCAGGCAAAACTGGAGGATACTTGGGTGGGACGGGGCAGTGCTAAAGAAACAGCTTCATGTAGGTAACAAATATTGGAGTCTAGTGGAGAAAGTGGAAGGGTAGGTCTTGGCTCAGAGGACTCTATCACCTTGTGGCATGAGGAAAGAAAGCAGAGCAGATGGGCACTGCTGCTGGCAGATGGGTAGATACAGTGGTGAGAGCTCATTAAAGTGCCCAACTAATGCTTCCATTTCCCACCAGTGCAGGAAGCAAGGTTATCAAATGAGATAAGGGAGGAAGTGTTAGAGCTTCGAGGAGCTATGAAATCGTCATCTAGAGGAGCAGGGAGTCATGGACCAGTCATCTAGAAGGACTTTTAGGCAGCATTGAGGGCCTACTTGAGTTTGGGGATCATAAATTTGAAGTGACAACAGTGAGTGACAGTTAATGTAGGAAACATCACGTGGCAATTCCACCCTTCCCCAAATAACTTAGAGCTCTAAAGGTCCCGGAAACTTGGAAATGGAGTGAAGTGAGGAAGAGAGAGATGGTTGATCAAAATCAAGATCTGTTCATTGCAAAAGATCCTCAGAGCTGGTGCTACACACATATGCATGAGCTTTATCCTATAGATATTCATCCTCAATAATCAGTTTATTTCCTCCCACTCTCACCTGCTCAAGTGGAGTCCTTTGCGGGCATCACTCAAGGAGTCCCTGGCAAGACTCTGACCAAAGAATCAACTTTGGGTTCATTTCTTTTTTGGAAAGGATTCCAAAATTTCTGCATGCTCTCATAGCCAACCACCATCTTTACGTCTTCCTGTAGCTGTGTTGTAGAATGCTCATAGCAGAATAGAATGTTAAAACTGGAACCGCACATGTCTGTAAGACAACAGGAGCCCTGAGAAGTGATTTACATAAAGTCATCTAATTCAGAAAAGAAATGGTACCCAGATCTGGGTCTCCTCACTGCCTTTGGACATCTCTCAGCTGGGTTCTTGGACTTGCAACAACCATACAACTTTCCTCACTTGCGAAGGGAAAGAGGTCCTCACAGTGGATTTTGCAATGGCACTTCATGACAGACAAATAGGCCATACTGATAGGAAATTGATTTCATTTGATTGCCAATGTTTTAATAACAAGTAATTAAATAAGGACACCTTGGGGGAACTAGGTGAGATATTGGATTCAACAATCCATCACTGATCAGGACTATAGTAAGAATTTCAAATTCTTCACAATCTACCATTCCTTTATACTATGTCACATTCTAAGGCTGTGTCCTAAAATTCAAGGTTGTACCTCTAACATGTCCAGTGCCTACCCATTCCAGGTTAAAAATGTGAATTCTAGACCTTCCATCAAGCTGATTATTATTAGATGGAAAATATAGGAACAAAGCACATTATTCACTATATAATAACTTCAGTTCCCAAGTAATGGTGCTACTACACGGGAGATAACAACATGAGAGACAAACAGCTATGGGACAAGCCATGAAAAACACTCCTGCTTGGTGTTACAACTAAGTAGCTCATTTATGCCATCACTGCAAAGGCATTGGCATTTTCTGGGGCTTTTTTCCTTGAGTTTATAGAAATGATTTAATTTCTTTAACAGGTTGAGATGTGTGTGGGCTGAACCACAGAAGGACAAAGTGCATGTGCTGGCCGGTCTTCTGATGGAACTCAACTGTCTGAATGATCACCCTGAAGTGAACCATGGGCAGGTCAACTTGATTGCAAAGTTTCCAGAGAAATGTGGCTTAGAAGTCACAGGTGCGGTTTTACTGGCTGGTGTAGACAATTTGGTCACAAGGGACTCTGGTTGCAAATCTGAGTCTGTGGAGGGAGTGCTCACATTATTTCTTTTAAATACAGGGTGGATCTTTGCTAGAACAGAGCTCTACTTTCTGCTTACTTATGAACCTGTGGTTCTGACAAACAGCCGTGTGTGTGTGTGTGTGTGTGTGTGTGTGTGTAGTGCATGTGCACATACATGACATTGGTTGGCTTGGCAGGAGAGATGGGATGGATAAAAGGCAGCCATTAGAACTACAGTATTAAATCACATCACGTGACACTTAGATTGGAGGACAGAAGTTGAAGAATGGTTGTTTTCTCACCTCAAACCTCTGGGCAGGTTTTATGAAGTATATCACGACAGATCTCTGAATTACCTAGAGGGCATATTTAGGAGACTTGATGCCATCAGCACTCCTTGTTTTTTTAAATGTGTGCAGCCTAAATGCTCCGTGTCCAAACCATGTCCTCTTTTCCAACACTGTGTAAAATCCTCAGCATGGGGTCGCTGTGCTCCCTGTGTGTTCTGGGAAATATCTGGATGTCAACGATGCTCTGTTGATGAAATAGGAAAACTCTTAGATTTCGCTCTCTCTGAAATGATGAGCTAGCTAATAAGTCAGTGTTAGTAAACCTTTCCAAAGGGGCAAAGAAAATGGGCTTCAGTTCTAATTCATTCTGAGTGGGACTTTGGGGTGCTCTTGGGAATGTGCTGTGTCCATCCGGGCCACCCAGGACTACCTACTGTACAGTTTTACCTGTTATAGGATCTTCTGAAATTCTTGATTGATACTCGTAGGAGGACTTGGCAAGGAAGGAGAGCTGAGCACCATGTAAATGGCCATCTTTTTGCCTTGATAGGATGTTATAAATGGAAGTATGAAAGATTGCTAATTAGTGTTGAGAAACAGGCGTATGCCAACAAGATCTGTTCAGTTAGTCATTATAGTGGCTGTTAAAGGTCCAGGTCCCCCACTATGGTGGCTGAAATGGTCTGGGCGGGCCTTTCCTCGGAGAGGAATTTGATCATGATACCTTAGACAACGAACTGACAAAAAAAGAATTGCAGGAGACCTTAGGCAGCAACGGGAGTGACTAGCATGTGAATTTTAATAAAAAGGCATCAATTCAGTGCTAATTGATTTGAACACTTTTGTCAAGCTGTCCTGCTAGGGATGGACAAAGGTAACCAGGATAGGCCTTTGCATGGGGAGCTTATAGTCTGGACAGAAAAACAGGCCTCACACACATGGTATTCTCATTATTTTTATATAAGGCAAAAGTAAATGGTATAGATAGAAAGCAATACAAACAATGAGCTGTTTTAATTGAGTTCCCAGAGGTCCATATAGGTAATGGTCCTCTTGCTTTCAAAAATTAAAGTCCAGGGCTGGAGTGGTGGCTCAGAGGTTATGCGCTTGCCTGGGATGTGCAAGTACTGAGTTTGAACCTCAGCACCATGTACACAGCAAAGTGTCCGAGCAATGAGGGTCATACAAAAAACTAAATAAAATTGATTCTCTCTCTTTTTCTCTCACTGTCCCTCTCTTTAAAAACAAAAATCTTAAAAAAAAATGAAAGTCCAGTGGAAGAGAAGACAATGATGCTCTGCTCCAAAGCAGGAAAGATCACGCAGCTGGCATAGCAGTGATCACAGTGGGTACTTATAAAAGAAAAATGTCCCTTCTACCTGGGATGAGCAGGGAAGACTCTCTCACTAAGAAGACTTGAGTAGACTCACAAAGTTTGTCTTTTTCTTATGTGAAGATAACAGAACAAGGGTCATCTCAAGCCTCGTGGAGAAAACGGGAGCATATTCTGGGCTCAGTGTCTATGTTCCCACCAGGACCCCCCGAAACGCTGGCCTAGCTGACTGAACAATCATAGAGTATGTGTGGGTGGGGTCCTTGGGTCCTCAAAAAGAGGGGTGCTTTTTCAAGTTCTGGCAGCCTGTTTCTAGCCAGGCCTTCAGAACCCTTAAAGGAGGGCTTCTGTAGGGGAAGGAAGAAAGTGGGATGATAGGGACAGACGCAGGTGGGATTTGAGGACACTTGGGTGACAGTCCAAAGCTTTTGGCAAAGGACTTGATAATCCCTCTTTCTAGAGGTTTCTCTGGGCCTGTCCATCATGAGGGGCTGGACCAAGTTGTCTTAATCATTGGCCCAGCAGTGCGAAGCTTGGGGACACATCTGGGACATTTTCACTTGCCTCGTCAAATGGGTATTAGGGAGATTCAGCCCCCAGAAGCCTCCTCATCTTGCTGCAAAGGATATGAGCTGCCTCCTTAGCAAAGGACCCTCAGCCAGTTTCCCTGCGCTCTCAGGCCTCAGGGTCACTGTGAACCACACTGCGCATCCAGGGAAGGAGCGAACCTTTGGGCCGTCCCATGGTTTTGTTGCAAGCAGCTAGGTAGTGGGGACGACTTCATATCTTCGTTCTTTTCTATTCTTTTTCGTCCCCTCCAGCCCTGCCTGCCAACCCCTTCTTCTGCTTCTGTGCTTCCCTTTGGAATAGCACGAATGCAGTCACATGGAGACACCTCCCATCTCCAGCACAATGAATGTTGCTGTCAGTTCAGATAAGAGCACCCGCTGGATAGAATGGCAACATTTTCAGTCCTGGCAAACGTGATCATAAGTTCAGTTTATTAATATTGCAACAGTTGCACTAAATGAGATCACTTGGCTAACAAAACATTTATCAACAAAACGCTGCCACCTACTGAAGTTTTGCAAACAGCCCAGATGATTGGATAAGATCACAAATTCACTGTGTCACCAGCTTATGGTCTTTTCTGAAATCGTTCTGAAACAAGAATGATAACCAGCCAAAGCAGACAAGACATCCCTTTCACGCAGTCTGTTTTCAAAATGTCAGGGTAGATTCTGCAGAATAGCATCCGCGCAGAAAAGGGAGTGTGGGCCCCCGATGTTAGCTTCTCATGGAATCTTCTAGCAGGGGTTGGGGATACTCCCAAACACCCACAGGAGAGCACTGTGCCTCTCAGGACCTATTTGACAAACTGATTTGCAACATTGGTGTTCCTGTATAGAGAAGGCACACAATAACAGCAGGGTTTTAATTTTTATCCTCTAGAAAATAAATACATTTGGCACCAAAAGGCATGTTATGAAACCCCATGATGAAAAATAACTATTTTTCCACGTGGATCTATTAGTGTGGAAATGCACTTTCATTCAAAGACTCCTTAAACTGTGGACACAACTTCAGAAAGGGACAATGAAATTCTACTGGGTTTATAAGTTCAGACTACTTTAGTTGAGTGAGAACCAATCTGTAATGCCCAGGAAGAATTAGAAGGTAGGATGCGGGGGAAAGTAATGATGACTTATGTGTGATTTCCCTGCAAAGCTGGTAGTCACTTTCCTCTGGACAATCTTCAGATCTAATTCTGAAATGCTGAATGACAAACAGGGCTCTAAATACCACCCTTCTTCTCCTCCAGATCCATTTTGCAGCAAGCTTTGGTTGGCTAGGAAAGACAAGGAAACATGCTGCTACTCTTGGAGGGCCAGGCGCCTGCTGCTGGTCCACGTTAGAAATGTGTAGAATTTACCATCTCCCCACAATGCTGGGGAGGGTCTCAGGAGGGCCTTGGCTGGGGGGGTCTGGGACAGCACCATGCATACGGCAGGGACTGATGAAATAAGGTGTCTTTTTATTTACTAAAGTCCTATAACCACAGTTTGCAGGGATTGTAAGGACTGACTTGCCCCCTGCCCCCTGGAAATCTTAGTATTTCCCCAGGGGCTGTGGGAAGAGATTTCCAGTTGCCTGACCTCCAGTGTGTGAACACAGCCTTTCCCAGGTAAGAGCAGAGTGTGGGGAGCAGGGACCCTAGCGCTTGTACATGTTTGTGATGATAAAAAAAACTTTCAGCTGGGCTTCTCTTCTGGGTGTCCACACCCTGCTCTGACCTTTTGCTAACTTCATATAGTAAATTGGGCTTGGAAGAGAAAATGGGGGATGGGTGGGAAAAGGAGAGGAGAAACAGCCCTGATGTTGGGCTTACGGCCAAGTAAACATTTAACAAAAACAAACATTGCAGTCTATTGACCATCGAGTACAGGCTGAATGCTGCCAGGCATGTTACCTGCATTCTGTTTCATACAATCCCTCAAGGTAGGTGTCATTGTACTCACTTTATTTTATTTTTTGGATATTAGGGGGTTAACCCAGAGGTGCTTTACCACTAAGGTACATCCCCCAGCCCTTTTGATTTTTTAAGTTTATTTTAAGTTGCTTAGGGCCTCACTAAGTTGTGGAGACTGACCTCAAACTTGCAATCTTTCTGTCTCAGCCTCCTGAACTGCTAGAATTACAGGCATGTGCCACCATGTCTGGCCACTGTACCCATTTTACAGACAAAGAAACAGGGGCCCCCCAAATTACAAAGACTTGGCCATGTTTGCCCAGATGAAAAAATAATGGCAGAGTAAACTCAATTCTAAAAGGATTTCTGCCTGCTTGCAAGACCCTGCCATTTTTATGACACCTTTGGGCCCAGGCAGCATCTTTCCTTCTTTGCTTATACAGGGATGGTTAAGCAGAGAGAGGGCAATAGAGGAAGTTCCTCTCTGTCTTCTACCCGGGGAAGTTGCACTTCTCTTGCACGAGGGAGATCAGAGTTCACAGCATGCTAGTAAACGAGATCGTGGGGAGGAAGCCCTTGGACCTCCTTAGAAGTAAGCAACTATAAAAAACCCAAGCCATTTGTATCACTCTTGTAGGTGATATGATTTCAAATGGACAGAGAGCACAGTTTGTCTTCTGTACAAATTGGCATCCCTTCATGCCATTCTGGGAATTAGTTCAGAACTGACTACAGGAAACATAAATCACCTTTGATACCCTGTACTATTTCCTAGCAGGCCCTTATTTTCCCAGGAGGTTCTTTCTCTGTAGTAGATAAAAGTTTGCCCCATTTCATGTGATCTGATTTCATTTTCCTCTTCAGTAGATTCCAGCCTATGTCCATCATTCTGGGCAAAGCTTGATTCTGTCCTGGGCACTTAAATTCATGGTGGTCCTACTGTACCCTCGCTTTTCCCACTGAATACCTCCATCACTTCTATTGTTATCAGGGGAACAATTCTCAATCTCATTGAAAAGAAAATCGCATTCTGAATATGTAACAATAACCCGCATGCAGCTCTCTGATTATAAATATCAAGTGTTATAAAAGCCCCATCAGTGTAGTGATCAAAGGCCTCAGGGACTCACTGCTGAAGCAGCAGGTGACCCAGTACCACTGGAATCAAGGGAAATGCTGAGTAGACATGGGGTCCCAGGAAATTCACGTTTGAGATTTTTGTCTGATGTATTTTCAGCTGTGCTTGTGAAAGGATTTAACGAAAGCTAACAGAGCAGTTGATTTCGCAATGCTATCTGACAATTAAAAGTAAGTTTGAGATTTACTGATCAGCAGTAATTTCTATTTTAACCACTAATAAAGCCAATAAGTGTTTGTTCCAATAATCACTTTCAGCTCTGGGGAAGAAGTCACTGCAAGAGCTGGGAGAGGCAGATCAAAGAGAGGAACACAGGAGCAGCTGCCGGCCAGGCAGCCAATGAGGGCATGCTCCTGGGCTCTGAATTCCTTTTTCTTTCAGGGAATAAGCAGCTGAGGCTGAAGAGCCATTAGCCACTCAGAGGGAATGTACAGAGACCATTGTCACTTCCACAACAAGTCTGGGGACATGTGTAACTTGGGCAACACTTTCTTCCATATTTTTTAATGGTCACTGACTAAGTTCTTACTTAAAAATAAATCTGATTCTCACTGAAGCACTCTTCAGAGAGCAAAATTCGGGAAGGACTGACGCATGTTAGCTCCAAGCCAAGGGAGTTTCTGAGAAGTCAAAGAATTAATTGTACAGCTACTTTACGCCGTGTATTCCGAAGACGTGGGTGGCGTTAGATTGGAGTAAATGAAAAGTAAAGCGGAATGGGGGGATATGATATTACCTAATAGTGGAGGGAGACTTCCAAGTTTTGCTTGCAATGTTGTTATGGCATACCAGAACACATGAGCAGTACCCTATGTTACTCCTTAGTCGCACTGTTGCTAATGTAAATACCTATTACAGCATAAGCAAGTTACATTGTAAATTTTCTTTGCTTTTGAAAAGCACCAAATTGTATTGCTGCATTGTATGCATCTAGGAATATGCCACAACAAATCCCATCAATATGTACAACTGTAATGCACTAATAAAAAGTAAATTAAAGAAAAAGAAAAGCACAATTTCATATCTTATGAGTGGAAATTGATTGAGACTATTTCCCCATGAGAGAAGGAAACTCTCAGGCCCCTGCTGCTCTCTGGCATGTCTCTTCCCAGATCTCTCCTTGCTCTTCCCTGCTGTGCTCTGGCTCTCAGGGAGCCCATGTCCCAAGTTTCTCCTGCCTTCCAGTTGCTGGGATGGTTCAATCCACAATAGCGTCAGTAGAAGACTGGCTGGTGGAACTAAGGAGAGCTTGGGTGGCACCTCTCTGCTTGGGTGGCACCTCCAGGGACACCTGAGCTCCCTTGGCGGTCTGGCTTATGCTGGCCAGCCTCTCCCTTTGTGGGCACACTATGTCCTCAGAAGTGGCACTGACTGCCTACCCTTGTCCACGCCCTAGTCGCTCCCTGTGCCTGTCTGGCTTTGCAGTTCGTCCCTTATGGATTCAGCTCGGTCCCTGTGTGAATTCCCCAATGGGCCAACTGAGAGTGATCTGTTTTCCTGTTCTCACACTGGGTGCTGCAGTGTCATACCTCGTAAGTGCTCTGTTGGCTCTGTTCAACACCTGTGATGGGGAAGTTTTGGAGCCCACTTGACTGAATTAAGGGGCACCCAGAGAACTGAGCAAGTGTTGCTTTGGGTATGTCTGCAAGGGTCTTTCCAGAGGGGACTGATGTGTGGGTTGGTGAACTGAGCAGGAAGATCTGCCCTCCATGGGGCACCAGCTAGGAGGGGGCCCAGGCAGGATGCACAAAGAAAGGAGGGAATGGGATTTCTGTTGTCTCATTTCCCTCTGCTGGAGTGGGGACACTGTTGTTCTCCTGGCCTTGGACATCAGAACCCCAGGCTTCCTCCGCTGTTCTAAGGCCTGGGACTTGGACTGAACGGGGCTACTGGAATCCTGGGGGCTCCAGCTTGCATACAGCCTGGCCTGGGACTCCTCCACTTTCATAATTATGTGAGCCTCTTCCCCTGCATCTCTCATCCATCTACCTCCTCTCTCTCTCTCTCTCTCCTCCCTCTCCCTCTCTCTCTTTGTCTCTCTCTATCTATCTATCCACCCATCCACTTATCTGGCGTACTGGTTCTTCTTTCTTTAGAACCCTGGCTACTGTAACATCTAGGTATTTATTACATTGCCGTGATCTAACTGTCACTTCTAATAGGTCCTGTAATTCTTGTTTCTGTTGTTACTATTATTGTTATTATTCTCTATTACATTGTAGTATTTTCTTATTTCTCTGCAGGGTGGTGTTTTTCTGGTAGAATGCCCCGAGGTGTTATTATTATAAGAATCATGAATTTAAAGTGCTGTAAATTTTTAAACCCTAAAAAACTGAGAACACTCCAGACTCCCTGTCTTCTAAACTAAGGTCCACAAAAGGGCTATACATATTTTTTCTGTTTCCGTCTTTGACAAAATCTTTCCCCATCAAGTGCAAAGTGTACAGTCACCTCCACATATTTCCTTCCTCTCACAGCAACAGAACCCTTGGAGCACTAGTCAGCCAGGCACAGCAGGAAGCATTCAGAAATAAAAGAAGAAAGAATATTTGCACACGCTCGGTTGCCCTTCCACCCTTCCTTCCTCCTTTTTTTTTTTTTTTTTGTACTGGGGATTGAATCCAGGAGTGCTTTACCACTGAGTCACATTCCCAGCCCATTTTTTTTTTTTTTGGTTTGTTTTCCTTTTAAGAAAGGGCGAGAGAGTAAGAGAGACAGAGAGAATCCATTTTTATTTATTTTTTCATCTGGTTTCTGTTTTTCTGACACTTAGTTGAGTACGTGGTGCTGGGGTTTGAACCTGGGTCCTTGCACATGCCAGGTGAGCACTGTATCCACTGAGACACTGCTCCAGCCCATCCCTGCCTATGTTTTCATTTCTTTATTTTGAGATAGGTTCTCACTAAGTTTCTGAGTCTGTCCTCCAAATTCTGATCCTCCTGCCTCAGCCTCCCGAGTCTTTGGGGTTACAGCTGGGCTCCACTGCACGTGGCTCCATGTACACTTTCTATTTGTACGCCGACAGGTGAAGCTTTCCATACAGCCAGGCCAGGGAAAGCCGGTGAATGAACCATGCTAATGAAGGCAGCAACACTGCAGAAGAACATGAGTAAGATTTGTCCATTGAGGATCATATAGAAGCGTGGTCCACCAGTAGCTTTAGTGACTAGCATTCAACCAAAGATCCATTCTGATTTGGAAAAGCAAAACTAAGTTAGTATCCCTGAAAATGCAAATAGGGCCTATTGGTTATATTGTCGTTTACAAAAAGCACAAATAAAACTACTAAACCTGTGTACTTCATTATATTGTTCTTTCATTTGGTATTGCACATAGTGTGAGGTTTTGGGGCAGAGCTTGGGTTTCCGATGTAGTATCTTTACATCCAGGACAGGGGCTCTTAGGGTGTGGCTTTAGGGCTCCTCTGAGTTGCCCTGAGGGTGAGGCCCAGGAAAGCAACTGTGTCAGGCCACCCTCCAGCCAGTGCATGTCCTCTGACCCCAAGTTATGGGTTTTATGATCACAGGCTTAGAGCCAGCCTGGATTTAAAGCACTGTTCTACCCATCACATCAGTGTGATCGCAGACATGGTACTTTATTCCTTAAGTTTCATTTTCTTCTAAAAAGTGAAAAAGCAAGGACATCGCAATGTTGGTGAAATATTAAATCAGATAATATATCCAAAATGTTCAGGGTTGTTCCTGGCGCAAAGTTGGTGTTCAGTAACAGAAGGGCTGCAGGTCTGGCAAGCTGGGGGGCCGCCCCTCCAGCAAGCTTCCACAGATGTTGCAGTCTTTGTCTCCTGTCCTTTCCAGTTCTTCCAGCCAAAACACCTGTTATGTTTGGCATTTGACATAGGACAGGCCTTGATAATTCCAAAGTGTCCCTTGGACTGGACACACAACACCGGGACTCTCGGTGCACCTGCTACAGAGCGGCAGGAGAGGCACGTTTATGTCTCTCTTGGAAAAGGCCTTGTTTGAAACCCTCATTTTGAACTCATTGCTTCTGTCCAATATTCCCAAACTCATTCTTTCTTTAATTCTTTTGCCCATTTTAGAGTACATGTGCTAGTTTTCCTACTTATTATCTGCTAAAGTCTTTAGGCATTACGGGCACCCAGAAAGGTCTCCATGCATTTGATGGATAGATGAAGAAATCAGCACAGTGGGTTCTGAGACAACTGGAAATCCCTGATTTTATTTACAAGCCTGATGGATCAAGCTTTCTCTTGCTTTTCTCAGTAGCTCAGTACTGAATCTTGTGGGCTGCGGGCAAGGATTTGGGATCACAAAATAATTCATGCCAGGACTATAGAGACTGGGGGAAAATATGTAGAATTATGGTCCTTGATGTCCCACACCTCATCAAGGGTGCATGAGGGCAGGATCAACTCTCTAGAAGCTGTGGATGAGCCGTTCTAGCTGCATGGAACCAGGGAGCCCAGGGTAGCCATGTGAGCGAAGGTGGCCGATCCCTTGGGCTGAAGCTTCGTGGCTGTTCCCTTTGCAGTGGCCCCAGCAACAGCCCCAAAAGTGGAAATGAGGGAGGGGGGCACCTTTCACTTTGATTTTCTTTTGCTTTTATTGCTTGGTTCCTTTGAAACACAATGTTTTCCCTAATGGAATTTTCTCCTCTATTCTTACCAGGTTCCTTTCCTTCACCTGCTTTTGGGACTCCAAGTTTTGGCTATTTTTACTTCTTTCTCTCATTTCAGCTTTTCCCTGTCTCCCTCCATTGGCCTGATCAGCCCTTTCACTTGCAGGCCGAACAGGTGCCTCAGCCCTTCCTGACCCAGAGTCCAGGTCCAGCTTAATTGAGGGTCTTTCGTTTTGATATCAGTGAGCACTCAGAGTCCTGCTCTGAGCGTGTGTCCCTAATGTCATTCCATTAGAGGACTCCACGTCCTTCATACCAGGGAAGGTGCACTTTGCTGTAACTCTGGCCGTCTTGCAATCCACTAATAGGCTTTTACTGTAGGGAAACCACCTTCAGCAGCATCTAAAAGTGCCCATCCGCCTGCTGTCTCCCAGGGAAGAGCAAACAGCAGGGCTAAGAGAAGGAGAAACACTTCGCTCTCCCCCCGTAATTGCAGTAAAGTAATTGATTGTCTGTGAAAGCGGTGGTCCCCTCGACCACGTTTCCATGCATGGCCTTGACACCACAGTAGACGTTGGAAGAAAGTGCAGAGCTGAGACATCACCTCTTCCTGACGCGTGTGACACGAACGATACGGGACATTTCATCCTCAGTGTTATTAATAAAATCTGGCATTTCAACTTTAAAAAAATCAGACCAGAGCCACGCAGCCCCTAACAGTGTTTATCATGGTTCTATATACATGGTAGGGCTCATGCATGGAAATGAGTTTTCATCTCAAAAGAAAATGCAGTTTCTGTAATTTTCTGTAATTCATTTCCTCTTCTGCCTGGGTCCCCACCCTTCTGGAGGAAAAACCGTCCCTGAAAGGTACATCAGTTTTGTTCCTAGGAAAGGATATCTTGGGAGTTCATTCGTTTCTCTCAGGTAAATATGTGAGCTGAGAGGATTCTGCTCCCTTTCCTGCCTCCTTGCCAGGGTGGTATCTGGGGGTGGTGACAGGGTTCCTGTCCTCATAGCACAGTGTCCTCCACCGGTCTTCACGGAGAGCCGTGTCCCACTGACCTTGCATGGAGGAGAGTCCCCGTCTCTGCTGGGAGAGCTCAAACCCTGGCCTCAGCATGAACTCGGCATCAGTCAGTTCTCTTCTGAACCTCAGCCAAGTCTTCATTGCAGTTCCTAGACCAGGACCTCCCTGTAACACACATTGGGGACGACGCCATTGTCAGCAGGGCTCATCCTCACAGACCCCCTGTACCTCAACTCCAGGTTCCTTCTCCTCTACTGGGAACTCGTGGACATTTCCGGACAACTGGCAGTAGAGTTTAAGAAAGAACAGCGATGGGAGTGTTGGAGAGACACTTTAGGGCCAGATAAACCATTTCAAAGCAGAAACAATTCCTTGAGAGACATGAAGGTCTTAGCCATTTGTGTGACACATGTGTGGCTTCATGCAGGCAGCTTTGTATCAGAGAAACTAGGAGTTTTCAGTCTCAGCGTCAAGTTCTTGGAAAAACACAGCAGATGCCTTGGGCCCCAAGAACCAGATCCATTCCATTCCCCGCCGGAACTGGGAGACCAGGGGGATGTAATCTCTGGATCTTCCCATGGCGAGAGTCCTCTCTTAGTCCATTCTACTACAGTGTGGGTGGTGCCACAGGATGAGCCACTCGACACAAACCACTTAGTGTTGCCAAATCTGTGCCCAGGAAGTGACATACAAGTCTGGCTACACCCACTGCCCCACCCTTAACCCCCCAGCAAGAGAAGGAAGGACAGGTCCTCACCTCTCCTTCAGTTATTTCCCTCTTCTCCTTTTTCCACACCCAAGGCTAGGAAAAGTCTTTATTCCCAGGCAGAATGGAAACTTCCAGGGTTCAAGTTCTTTCATCCAAGTGGGTCACATGTCCTCTGGATAAGCAAGAGAGAGATCTGGTAATCTAGAAATACTTCAGTATTAACAAACCCAGTCCCCAAGACAATTAACTCACTTTGCACTTAAAGATCCAATTATTTAAATTATTATTTAAATATGTAAGTTATTATTTGAATATTTAAATTATTTAAAATATTATTGAAGGATCAAATTATTCAGAGCTAACGCTGAGCACTAACTGCCTTGTTCTAATGGGATTTACCCACTTCCAGAGCCTGCCCACTTCTTGAAGCAGGGAAGAATCACAGTGGAACACCTGGGACCTCAGGACACTATCATTTTAAGGTGAGGAATGATGCATCAACATATTTCAGGCATAAATGTGAAAAACATACTTTAAAGCGTACAGAAGAAAATGCAAAGGGTATCACGAGCATTAGCTTTCTGCTAGTACAGGGAAATATCTGTTATAATTAACAAATAGACAGCAAAGGCTTATCAGGTCCTAGTCCAGGATCATGCAGCCCTGTCGCTTTGTGCCTTGGTAGGCATGTGTGTGGCTGCAGTAGGTGGCACATAGCAGAGCCAACTGCTCGCTTTATGGCCAGGCAGCTACAGGGAAAGAGGAGGGAGATGGAATTCCATAACCCCCTTGGGGACACATCCTCACTGACCTGAGCACCTGCCACATGGGCCTCCTTCTAAAGATCTATGGCACCTCCCACCAGCACCACCCTGGGGACCTGGTCATAATACCTTGATCTTTGCGGAACGTTCAACATCCAAACTATTGCAATTAATATGACATCGAATTGGGGTAAGGTAGGATTCTTAACTAAGATCCCCAAAACCACACCAAAAGGAAATACAGGTATTACGAAGAGGCTGAAGTAGGAGGTGAAACAGGAGATACAACCTCCTTCCTTTGAGCCAACTAAGGAAGCCTCTTGAATAGTCTGGTATTCTCCCCTTGGAATTTGGGAAACACTAGAGGTTGGCATTTGAATTATGTTTGAGAAGTGGAAAGATTTAAAAAGGCTTTGGTAAGAGTGGGATGCAATACTACTTTCCCCAAAGAGAAGCAGAGGTCTGGTTTTTATTTGTTTGATTCCTTTGTAAATTCTTTTACCTATGGGTCAATTAGATCTACCAGTTAGTTGGTCGGGAGACTAAAAGGGACTTTGCCCAGGAAGTCCCTCTAGATAGCAAGGGTCCCAACAAAGAGAGCTCCAGGTCTGGGGGTTGGGGTCTCCAGCTGTCATTCTGCATCAAAGAACTGTAGAAGAGGCTTGGAGTAGGAACTCCCAGAGGAAGCCACAAAGTGCCCTGGGTTAAAAACACAGTGGGTACCACCGCCACATTACAATTTTGCTAATCCAATAAAACTTCTGTTGCTTTTAATATTTACTCCCCTGCCCCTACTCCAACCCAGAAGGCATCAGAAACTGAAGCTGGGAACCTGGAGAGGGTGCATAAGAGCAGATGAGTTTAGGAAATAAATGCTAAATGCACAGCTCTTCCCCTTTAAGAGGAACTTCCCAGTGGAAACAGGAATTACCACAGCTAATGTAGAGGCATAAACCCAGTAAGTGGAAGAACTAAAGCCCAGGGAAATGGAATCCACAGAGAGAGGGCGTCTCCGTGTGGCTCCCCCAGAAACAGACACTGAAAAGGATTCAAGATCAAGAAATTGATTTGGAAGGTGAACAGAATGGCAGGAGTGGAGTGAGAAAGGGGAATAGGGAAGGGAATGAGGCCAATAAAAAAGCATTAGATCAAGTTCACAGCCACTGGGACAACTGGAACCCAGGCCCACCAGAGAGCACCTTGAAACGAAAGAGTTGGAGATATCCCACTGGAGAGAGAGGGAGGGCAGACATACCGCCATTTGTCACTGGGAGCTGCTGCCAGAGATGCCAATCCCTCATTATGTCCTCCCTCGATTTTGGCAGCCATGTGGGCTTCAGAGACAAAGATCTGCAGGTGCTGACATCTGGCTCAGGCACATTGAGTTAAGAATGAGAGAGACAGGCATGGGGACAGAGTGGGCTAGGGCATGGCTGTGACTTTTACAACAAATGAATACCCTCAGAAAGATGCGAGAAGACATTACATTCACTCGCTTGTAAAAAGAAAGTCAAGCACAGGATTTGGAAATAGAAGAAAAAAGAAAAAACTAATAGTAAATTAGTGTAAAGATTAAATTGAAGCATTCTCCCAGAAAATATTGGGAAATCTCAAAGAGTTAGAAAGCATGAAATGAAAATTGAGGTTTAAGGGTTAGATCCCAAAGTTCCAATACCCATCTCTTCCAGAGGAAGAGAATGGAGATGATGAGGAAAAGAAAGTAAAAGAAGAAAATGTTATTGTTGACAAAAAGACGAAGTTCCTAGACTAAAATATCATATTACCTCCTAACACGGTTACCATTGCAAAGACGATCACCTAGACATAAAGCTTTCTTACTGGAATTTCTTAAACAAAGCCACACAGGGGAACGATATATGTGATAAAAATGAAACCCAGGGTTAGTGAGGAAAGGCAAGCTGTTATTCAACCATGCTATTGCAGCAATTAACCATCTACATAAGAATAATAAAGCACTCCAATCCACATCATACTCAAGGTAAATCTAAGTAACATTTTAAAAATCTATAAGACATGAGAACACAAGGTCTTGCATCACCTTTGTGTTCACTTGATTTCTATAAGGACCTCAAATCTATGAAGAAATGATAGCCTTTTCAACAAATAATGTTGGGACAATTGGGCATCTATCTATATGTGAAGAAGGAATTTGGCCATCAACTTCAAAGTACAGCCAAAAGTTTGTTCAAAACGGATCAAAGATGTAAAAGCTAAAACTGAAAGCTCACCCAGGAGAATATAAATCTTCAGGACCCTGGATTTAATGATGGTTTCTTTTTCTTTCTTTTCTTCTCCTTCCTTCCTTTTTTCTTTCTTTCTTTTTCTGGTACGGAGGAGTGAAACGAGGGGTTAATTTAGGATTAACTACTGAGCCACATCCCCAGACAATTTAATTTTTTTATTTCGAGAGAGGGTCTTGCCAAGTTGCTCAGGGCCTTGCTAAGTTGCTGAGGCTGGTCTTGAACTTGAGCTCCTCCTGCCTCAGCTCGTATGACAGGTGTACACCATCACACCTGGCCAATGATGGTTTCTTAATGTGACATCAAAAACCCAAGTGACAAAACCAAATCAAGCCAAACCCAAACCCAGATGTATTGAGCTGTATCAAAATTAAACAAACACATTAATGCATCAAAGGAGCCTACAAAAAATTGAAAAGATGACCCACCATAAAGGAGATAATTTTGCAAATTATATATCTAATAACAGACTTCAATTTATTTATTTATTTATTTTTTTATTAGAATATAGAAATACAGTTGAGGGAGAAACATTATCAAAACATTATCAATCAGTGGATATAAACTTTGTTATTGAGGGGAAAAACCAGATCATGGATATCCACCTTGAATTTTACCTTTTGCATTTTCCCCCAGAAGAGCTCATGCATTGAATGGATAGTTTGTG